>LPNX011231073.1:0-2500 GCA_001517045.1 Pseudotsuga menziesii | reverse complement strand
TTTAGGCCAACAATTCCCTATGTATTAAATTTTGATTAGACTATACAAGTTGATTACGTTTAACCGTGCACCCACTCCATTAATTGTGGTTGAATATATCACGTGCGCGTTTTTGTTATACAAATCGCATACGCGCTTTTAGTGGTCAAATCGCGTGCGCGTTGTGGGACTGTTAAGATAGTGAATTGTCATTGTCTGAGAGCAATTTCACTGCGTGTTTTCTGAAAATTTCTATTTGCGCGCAATATTTTTCAAGAGCAAGAGCTTGCCTTTCAAAATACTCACAATCCACACCATCTCCATCATTCTTTTTGTTATGCAGGTGCAACATTGGGGACATCTTCCATGGTTTAGGAGCACATAGGATAAGATATCAAGCTTCAATGTCATTTCATGGTGATGGTGGATATAACTTTCATTTGCTTATTATTCAAGAGAACCAAAGGTAAATTTTCCCATTCATTGTTGTTTTGATGGGAAATATGAACAATTGAGAAGGAAGATTGAAGTATATTGAAGGATTAATAGTTATATTAAAGCAAGTTAAAATTTTGGAAGCTTGTAATTGAGGAGCAACAAAAACAAAGTATATTGAAATTGATCATTGTGGTGATGGGGAATGTACGTAACCGAGGAAGAAAATAAGCAAGGAAGAAGAGACCTCAAGAAGTCATCGAAGAAGAGAAAGAAAAGAAAATAATAGACATGATGAATCGGAGGCTTTCTTTGGAAACTAATCCAAATCCAATTATAGAGGATACGGCGGTTCATCCTATTAATCCAACACAAGAAGAAATTATGCATTCACTAGAGGGACCATCTCAAGACGAAGCTCATGAAGAGGCAGTGTACATGGAGCCTACTGTTGAAGAAAAAAATATCAATCGGACCATCGATGAGGATGTTGGACTTCCACCATCCAACTACCAGGAAGAGAGTGAAGGAAAACAAGTTGCTACTGAAAGCCCAGAGCGTATTGTTGATGCACTAGATGATAGAAATCCAACCCCCTTACCTCCATTAGAAAGCACACGTCGAAGAACTCCAAAGCGTATACAAGTTGATGAAGGACTCCTCAATTCCATTGAAGGTATGCTATCTAAACGTAGTATTGCTTATCAAACTCAACAGATACTAAATAAATATTTTGATTCTAAATGTGATGGAGATAAATGTAGATTATTTTTATCATTGTTAAAATCTAGGGGCATGAATATTGTTAGGAAATCATTAGGGATAAAGATTATAAAGGCTTCTGGACCAAGTTCTCATATAGTTAAAAGCTTAGTAGATGCCTTTGGTAAAATTGGTAAGAACACACGGTCAAAGGACCGCAATGCGGCTCGTCGTGTGTTGTCACAAGCAATTGTGAATAAGAACACCAGGGTCCTTGGTTTTCTCAAGCCTACATCTAAACTAGTTAATTTGAATGTAAAAATCCTCCGTAGGTATTCTATTAGAAGAGAACATCTCGACACAACCGGCCAGACAGATTTTTGGGCCTTTATTGGTCGATTGCCACGTCGTGACATGAAGCTAGTTGATGCAGTAAAGGGACTAGTGCAGAGTTTTTGGCATGATCACACAAGGCCTTCTTCAAACCAGAAGAATGTACTAAAACTGAGAAGGGGTTCAAAGGACCATGAACCACATATTAACCATTTTCTTGATATAACACAGACATAACTATACGAGAAATTTAGGAATGAACATAGACAATTGAATTTGGGGCAAAGATCTTTTGAGAAATGTAAGCCTTGGTATGTTAGAATAAATACTCTTCGTAACACGTGTTGTTGTAGATACCATGTAGAATATGAATATTACTATGAAACATTTTTGTACATTCATCATGTGTTGCATACTAACCATGTGCAGGATTGCTCCTTGACAATACCACCGACCTCATCAAGATAATTCATTCATAGTATCATGTGCAATAAGCTTGAGGGGAAAACTTACTATGCAAAATCCTGTTTGGATGGAACTTGCTCCAACTTTGCTGGAATGGCATTATTGATCCAATGTATGCACGAGACTGGAGACAATGAATTTGGGAATATGGTTACAGACATGAAAAGTTTCAAATATATCAGCTATGAAATAGTCCCAGGGAAAGAAAGAAAAAAAATATAATTGGTGACATCTCAGGTACATGCATGTATCTATAAAATTATGTCCAGAACAGTTTCATTTCATTCCTTACTTACAAAAAAACCTGATATTGAGAACATTTTGTGTCAACAGGTACAAGTTAGTGTCTTCATCAAGGAATTTATTGAAAAGACACGTCAATATGTTCAGCATGTCCAGTTGGCACGATGTCAGGATGAGAAATTTAGAATATGTAGAGATACATTTCCTCGTGGTACTATAATTTAAGTTGTTGATTTTTCCGAGAACTACACTCTGCAACCTCAAAATGAGATCCAAAGTCAGTATTATCATTCTGAGCAGGTTTCCTTGATGGTGCATATCACATATAGGCATGGCCCGAACA
>LPNX011231010.1:68038-89275 GCA_001517045.1 Pseudotsuga menziesii | reverse complement strand
ATTATTTCTACCCTAATCTTTAGTCGCCAAGAGTGGAGGCGTTACCAGAAATTTCATGACCATTAACTAAGGAGACATGATGGTCTCTGGAGGATTTAATTGACAGTCGAACAACGCTGGAGGGGGGGAAGGATCCTTACTCCGAAGAGGGGAATGATCTGAGCGCATCTTATGAGCATGGCCTATGCGTTTTCTTTTGAGAGGAAAGAGCTCCGTGCTAGTGATGCAAAGGATCTTTGCATATTTCTGGAGAATGACCTGGGCGTTTGGATGAGCATTGACCTCTACGTATTGAACAGGAAAGAAAATCTCTAAATTCAGATCCATGAATATCATAGGAGTCCCATCTAGGTATGTGCTTATATATTTTTGTCTATAGCAAGCAAATCCCGAAGGGTTCTAGTAGGCGTTTGCTTTTCATACCATGTCAGCACCGTATTGGTAAAAACTTAAATGTTGAATACTGTGATTGCTCATCTACTTTTGAAATAGAACTAGAACCATGACCTGGATCAGCTTCAATTGGAATCCTTTCCTATTTGCAGATGCATAAATTCTAGGTTGCATCTTTGTCAAGTATATAGAATTAAGTTAGGTGAAACACTTGGATATTCCTCCACAGCTGGGCATAATGTTCAGCTGTCCAACTAGATTGCAAGCTACAGGAAAAGTGTTTCGATATGGGCATCCTAACTTCCTTACCTTTCTTTTAAAAGTCAACCACTGCGTGGGTTCCTGAGGTATTGATCAGACTTCCTCGTTGCGATTGTGATCCCCTCTATCTCAGATATGGAATAATGTGTAGTTCTATTTCGGATCCTGGCGCTTGATTACTTGACTTTGATGGCACGCACGCTGCTTGCATCTTAGTCTTTATTTTTAGGATCTAATTCCTAGTCTGCATGGCCCATGGCAGCTTTTTCGTGTATCCTTACACAGTATAGATCCAGGTATGCCTTAAAATCATAAGCATTGTATGAAAGGGTACGGTTGGATTACATAAAACCAATGTCTGCATTGTCCTATGTTCAGATTTCATAGAATCTTGGTTACCAAGCATAAGACCCAACATATACAATGGAAAGATCGGATTCATTCAGCTTTGTTCCAAATTCAGAATTGAAGTAGATGTAGACCCTACAGTGGTTAGCGTATAGAGAGATTGCATCTGATTAAGGTTCGGGGTTATGAGCAAATGCATATTTTTGCATTTACACGCCTAGCGAACTGAAAAGCGTAACCGATGTGATACGCCCAGCGAACTGAAAGGCATGCTGCCTCTTATCCACACAATGTCTTTAAGATATAGCCTTAGCATGCTTATAATGGCATTGAGATTCATGCTGCGTTTTAACATTTATGATTCCTTAACGCCGGGGTTCTGCATGTTATGACGGTTTTGAGAGTTATGCTTCCCTTGAATAAATTAAAGTTTCTCTAACACCTGGGTTGGGTAGTTATGAGGGCATTAAATTCCCTGCGGCCTCTTATGCCTACGATTGTGAATTTAAGCCGCCATGTGCCAGGCTTATGTAAATAGTAGAAGTAAGGTTGTTTTGTTGCTGTTAAACTTGTAAGAGTACAGGTAATTCTGTTGGTTATGATGAAAAGAATTTCAGTCGCCGACAGTGGTCGTGGCTGGTTCAAGTTACTCCCTGTGAAAGGGGTAGCCCGTATGGCAGCATTAATGATGCAGTTTGTAACTTCCAATGGAGGTATTGTAAATGCTCTCAGAAGAAGAAGTTTACAGCAATTATGTTATTGCGGATTGTAACTTTTAATGAATCTAATGTCACCAAATGTGACACCGTTTTGGTGAACAACGTACATGTGTTGTTTTTTTGTGTGAGAACATTTACATTTATCGGTGTTGTTTTGTGTACCTATAATATTGTGCTGCAACTTTGTCATGGTGAATTCTGTTTTCATGTTCTTCTAAGTATTCCCTTTTCATGTCCTGTGGTGATTATATGCATGTACTTCCTCCGTTTAGTGATAATGGCAATAATTCTCGTGAGCTTATGGTAAGATGCCTTACTACACAGGAGGGACTGTAATTGTATTATAAATTGTTTTAGACTAACCTTTTCATTGTTTCAAAAGAAAAATGGAAAGAATCACATCTTCACTCAATGGTCGCTCTATATATGGCTGGTTTAATGTGTGTCTTACATCACTCCATGGATGGCATAATATATCATCCCATCACTCAATCGGTTGTCTAATATACTTTGACTTATGCATCTTTTAAAAAGAATGATACCTACTCAGTAATTGTTTTCCCCAACCAGTGTAATGTCACGTATGTGTATGAAACTGCTAATTTCTGTGGGGTATAACACATGATTCTAAAAAGAAATCTATGACTGCTTAAGGGTCACTAGTCATTGTATGTTTGAAATGCCGATGAAGAAAATTTGGGTACGTTTCCGATGGGAGCTGAAGCAGCATATAAAGTTTACTTTTTAAGAAGAAAGAATGCTCATGTGATGTTTAACGTATGACTTTCATCTGCAGTACAGTTTAGGGCAAACCAACTTAGGGTCCGAAGGTAAAATATTTCATTAAAGGTTATGTTCTAAATGGCTCTCAGAAAAATGTATATGCATAAGGATATTTCTCGAAATGTTTCTCTTATAGGAACGGTTGCATAGCATGAATGAACTCTGAAAGCGAAAATCGAATATGGGTTTGCAGTTGTGTCAAAGACTTAAGGTTTTATTCTTAGAAATGTCTAGTCTGCATGGGGTGGTTACATGTATGTTTCTCTTCTATGAAGTTCATAATTAGTGTTGTGATCAGCATAGGTAGGATGTCATGGTTACCAAGAAAGGATTAACCTTGAAGAATTGATACAAAAGATAATGCGACTGTAGATTATGATTTACATATCTGTGCGTGTAAGTAATTAATGACATTGCAGGTATATCTCCCTAGCTAATCTGAACTGACAATAGTATGCGTAGTTGTATAAAGGTTTATAAGAAGTTTTTGATAGTGCATATTTTCGTACCTGAATGTTCAGTTGGGGTTGCAAAGTATGAAACTAATACGGCTAACTCATTAGTAGCAGTGGTCAAACAAAACTTCACCCTCACTTTCACACATAAGGGCATTGGGGTATAAGGAGTATTTTACATATGGTATCAGAGCCGGAGTTGAAACACTTGGGCCTAATTGGGCTCGAAACGCTCCTACATGTTTTTACTTTGGAACTACATGTCTACTAACATTGGAGTTGTGCAGGGGAGGCTGGAACTTTGGCCCAAAAAAAAAATTTAAAAAAAATCAGAACAAAGATGACCCAATACCTTGTCAGCTCAATATGAGACCCGAGCATGTAGGTACACAGGTATCAGGTTATTCTCTTGCACACTTACGAATATGTTTACAAATAGCTAAGATGATTGCTTGGTTGCACCAATTTACTAAAGTTAGAAATTCTTCTTGGTCAAACTCATGGTCAATGAGAGTACTATGGTAGGTTCTATTAAAATAGTAAAATGGGAATTAGAGACTCATAGCTTTATATATGAGTATATTCTGTGAGTTTGCTTCATTTTCCTTATGCATCCAGGACTTTTAAATATGGATATGGTTATGATTATTTTCTGTGACTTTTGCATGAATTCTAGCATGCATTTTAGATAAAGATTAGATGTATGAGATCCATATTTCCTTGGTTGTATGAAATTGGAAAGGATAGATCTGATCATAGGAAAATTAATCCTGTTAGACCCGATGCTCGCATATGGCTGCATGTATAGATCCAAGGATTGCATGTGTTCCAAGTATAGATCTCATGTATGGGAATTCCAATCTCGTGGTGCTATGAGGTTGCAATGATAGATCTATTTATAAATTGAATTCTATCGAGATCTAATGATTGTATGTATGGGCATGGACCGAGACCTTGTTTTGTATTTGAATTAGATAAGGTTAATGGAAGAGTCATGAATGGAATGCCTCTGATTTCCTTAGTTGGAATTACTGTTGATATGTGTAATCCATTAACCTTGTGGTTGAGTATTTGAGATCGAAATCCTTATTTGGCTTCCAATTTAATCAGGTATCAACTCTGAACTTGTTACTAAAATTGTATTAATTTGGAATATGATTCTTGGAGAGTTTTCTTTGGCATTTAGTCTCCTTCCTGGTAAATTGAACATTATAGATCTGATTTAATACATAAAGAATGTTGACTCACAGCAGAAAATGGAGGTTTGAAAAGGGGATGACGATTTTGAGGTAGTAAATTCAGTAATAGAGGTATTGAAGTTTGTGTGTTAAAAACCTATTGTTTGTTCACTATAGTGATGAATATAAATGCAAGTCCTAGAGTATCTATTTTGAATCCTGACATTGTTTGATTGAGCGTTGAAAATCCTTAAAGAGACAGATTGGCAAATATACTTCTTGATCTATGTTGATCTTGCTAGGGATGTTTTGGATATTAGTGAATGATGTTGTGCATACTGAAATGTTTCTGAGTAGTTACAAGTACCAGCTTCATAATTAAGAAAATGAATTCTTAGAGTCATGCTTTTATTAGGGAACATTCTGGTATTGGTTCCTTGTTGCTTAGATTTGAGTTTTGATCTTAAACTATCCTATGTTTTGATTAACCCATGAATGGCATTTTTATGTTTGGGTATTGATATGCTAAGCAAATATAGACCATTTTATTGCTATCATATGTCTATTTTTAGATTCTAGCAAGAACCCTAGAATTGAATTCTAGCACTAGATTAAATGATCTTGTTGGTAGTCTTGTGAATGAAACCATTAAGAATTTGGGAACATTGTTGTTGCTTGGGGAATGTTAAGATGGGCATATTAAGAGCTGATATGGATTTGATATTGATTAATAAGGTGATGAATGCTGTATAATGTGATATGCTAACATGGCAGGATAGGCCAGGAACATTAACGGTTGGAGCCAACCGTTAGGAAATATTTGTTGCCATAGATAAGGAGGTTAAGTATGGGTATTGTTTTACTTAATATAATGATTGAACCTCGAGTGTTTTATAAACAAGCGCTAACTGTTGATGATGTTGTTGGCATACTAACATTGCAGGCTTCACCAAGATTATGACCATTGCTACATCAAAGAACATTATGGTATATAAATCTGCCTGTGTATGTAAGTTACGCTCATTTACTCAGAAAAGGAGTAAGGAGTAATTCTCTTGTTTTGTTTACAAGTATGTGTGGCTTGTGAATGACTATTAAAAATTGATACAAATTATAATAATTGATTATTGAAATTTTGGGTTGTCAATGAATGCTTTGACTCACTGTGTAGTTGATTCATGAACTGATACAATGAGAATAAGCCATGAAAGCACCCTAGAGTGCGCGTTGCAATAATCAGAGTTAAAAATTTGTACAAATATGAACAAGGAAAATTTACATGCTGCGTGAGCACAGTGGTGTTGGGCAAGTGATTGCCGCGTGAGCACACTGGTGTTAGGCATATATGCTGCAAGAGCATAGTGGTGTTAGGCAAGTGATTGCCGCATGAGCACAGTGGTGTTAGGCAAGTGATTGCCGCGTGAGCACAGTGGTGTTAGGCGTACATGTTGCAGGAACATAGTGGTGTTAGGCAAGTGAATTGCCGTGTGAGCACACTGGTGTTAAGCATGGGGTGTGGAAAAATTCCTAGGCAAAAATTTGGACATCTGGAAAGACAGGACGCTGTTTGATGTCACTGAGGAGAGTAACCTCAGAATTATTATAAGTCCACACCAGAAAAGAAAAAGAAACTCAAAGGGAGTTTGGAAAAACATAACGGGCATAAAAACATGTTAAATGACTTTTCCGAAAGACTGTTACATTGCTTAATGTGAAAAAGGGTTCCTCATGTAGAGGACGACCTAATTAACCGAATGTCGAAGATAAAACCAACAGAAAAGGGTAGTAATCATGTTTATCTGCATTATGAAAATGATTGGATATCATGGCATAAAGGAACACCAGAAAATTGTAGATTATTACAATGCAAAAGAATCTATTGCATATGTTTTGTTGAATTACAATGTTGTACATGTTGTACTAAATAAATGGTGGGTTAGACCCAAAACTTGCTACAGGAAAACTGCAGGTCTTGAATGATGGGAAACTTGAGAAGAAGACAAGAAAGGTCAGAACAGGAAAGGCGAAAGAAGGAAAAATGACTCATGAGGTGAAGGAGAATTGGCAAATGTCATGAACTCCGAGGACGGTGTTGTTTTAAGGGGAGGAGGATGTAATGTCCCTCTTGTAAACCCCTGAATGATCTGTAAACTTTTGAATATTATTGTATTTGTCTTCTGGTGAGGATCCCAAGGCCAAGGCCCCACCAGTAAGACCTTGAAATTATTACACCCTAGATTCCAAGTCGAAAATTCAGGTCGTAGACACACCTTAACGACGGGAAAATTTGAACGTATAAGGTCAAAAGAGCATGGTTAGGGATTCCTAACTATTGCAAGAACTAGCCGAAAATAACTACCCTAGCCTAGCCTTCTTTTGACTTCGACACAAAGGGGCTTTTAGTTATAAAGTTATCGAGGGGAAAACCACCAAGGGCTTTTCGAAAAGGAACTTTAGGTAAAAGTATATAAAGATATATATATATATATATATAAATGGGGTGGAGCATTATTATATATATATATATATATATATATATAAAGTATTTATATATATATATTAGGAAAAAAAAAGAGGAACCTTTGCATAATATGTATATAAAGAATTTTACACACAAATCGAAGAGCAATACTTTATATATTTAATCGAAGGTCATGTGGGATACAAATTATATATTGAGAGATATATGGAAATAAGCCATAATGGTGGAAACTGATTACCTAAAATTACAGCCAATGACTATCTATATATATATATATCTACCCATTGGCATATCATATATTTATGATTTACACTTCCTTTAATTATGGGAGAAGCCATGAATGGTGGAGTCAGTTCGGCCAATAACTATGGAGACATTAATTAGTTACCACTATTTGACCTTGACCGGAAAAGAGACGTTGACTAGGGAGTGGTTATTATTTCTACCCTAATCTTTAGTCGCCAAGAGTGGAGGCGTTACCAGAAATTTCATGACCATTAACTAAGGAGAAATGATGGTCTCTGGAGGATTTAATTGAGATTCAAACAACGCTGGAGGGGGGGAAGGATCCTTACACCGAAGAGGGGAATGATCTGAGCGCCTCTTATGAGCATGGCCTATGTGTTTTCTTTTGAGAGGAAAGAGCTCCATGCTAGTGATGGAAAGGATCTTTGCATATTTGTGGAGAATGACCTGGGCGTTTGGATGAGCATTGACCTCTGCGTATTGAAGAGGAAAGAAAATCTCTAAATTCGGATCCATGAATATTATAGGAGTCCCATCCATGTATGTGCTTATATCTTTTTGTCTATAGCAAGCAAATCCCGAAGGGTTCTAGTAGGCATTTGCTTTTCATACCATGTCAGGACCGTATTGGTAAAAACTTAAATGTTGAATACTGTGATTGCTGATCTAATTTTGAAATAGAACCAGAACCATAACCTGGATCAGCTGCAATTGGAATCCTTTCCTATTTGCAGATGCACAAATTCTAGGTTGCATCTTTGTCAAGTATATAGAATTAAGTTAGGTTAAACGCTTGGATATTCCTCCACGGCTGGGCATAATGTTCAGCTGTCCAACTAGATTGCAAGCTACAGGAAAAGTGTTTCGATATGGGCATCCTAACTTCCTTATATTTCTTTTAAAAGTCAACCACCGTGTGGGTTCCTGAGGTATTGATCAGACTTCCTCGTTGCGATTGTGATCCCCTCTATCTCAGATATGGCATAATGTGTAGTGCTATTTCGGATCCTGGCGCTTGATTACTTGACTTTGATGGCACGCACGCTGCTTGCATCTTAGTATTTATTTTTAGGATCTAATTCCTAGTCTGGCCCATGGCAGCTTTTTCGTGTATCCTTACATAGTATAGATCCAGGTATGCCTTAAAATCATAGGCATCGTAAGAAAGGGTACTGTTGGATTACATAAAACCAATGTCTGCATTGTCCTATGTTCAGATTTCGTAGAAGCTTAGTTACCAAGCATAAGACCCAACGTATACAATGGAAAGATCGAATTCATTCAGCTTTGTTCCAAATTCAGAGTTGAAGTAGATGTAGACCCTACAATGGTTAGCATGTAGAGAGCTTGAGGCGTTGGTTTAAATACCTGTCCTCTGATTAAGGTTTAGGGTTATGAGCAAATGCATATTTTTGCATTTACACGCCCAGTGAACTGAAAAGTGTAACAGATGTGATACGCCCAGCGAACTGAAAGGCGTGCTGCCTCTTATCCACACAATGTATTTAAGATATAGCCTTAGAATGTTTATAATGGCATTGAGATTCATGCTGCGTTTTAACATTTAGGATTCCTTAACACGGGGTTCTGCATGTTATGACGATTTTGAGAGTTATGTTGCCCTTGAATAAATTAAAGTTTCTCTAACACCTGGGTTGGGTAGTTATGAGGGCATTAAATTCCCTGCAGCCTCTTATGCCTACGATTGTGAATTTAAGCCGCCATGTTCCAGGCTTATGTAAATAGTAGAAGTAAGGTTGTTTTGTTGTTGTTAAACTTGTAAGAGTACAGGTAATTCTGTTGGTTATGATGAAAAGAATTTCAGTCACTGACAGTGGTCATGGCTGGTTCAAGTTACTCCCTGTGAAAGGGGCAGCCAGTATGGCAGTGTTAATGATGCAGTTTGTAACTTCCAATGGAGGTATTGTAAATGCTCTCAGAAGAAGAAGTTTACAGCAATTATGTTATTGCAGATTGTAACTTTTAATGAATCTAATGTAACCAGATGTGACACCGTTTTGGTGGACGTAACCCCAAGGTTGGGGTGAACCACGTACATGTGTTGTTTTTTTTGTGTGAGAATGTTTACATTTATCGGTGTTGTTTTGTGTACCTATAATATTGTGCTGCAACTTTGTCATGTTGAATTCTGTTTTCATGTGCTTCTAAGTATTCCCTTTTCATGTCCTGTGGTGATTATATGCATGTACTTCCTCCGTTTAGTGATAATGGCAATAATTCTCGTGAGCTATGGTAAGATGCCTTACTACATAGGAGGGACTGTAATTGTATTATAAAATGTTTTAGACTAACCTTTTCATTGTTTCAAAATAAAAATGGAAAGAATCACATCTTCACTCAATGGTCGCTCTATATATGGCTGGTTTAATGTGTGTCTTACATCACTCCATGGATGGCATAATATATCATCTCATCACTCAATCGGTTGTCTAATATACTTTGACTTATGCAGCTTTTAAAAAGAACGATACCTGCTCAGTAATTGTTTTCCCCAACCAGTGTAATGTCACGTATGTGTAAGAAACTGCTAATTTCTGTGGGGTATAACACATGATTCTAAAAAGAAATCTATGACTGTTTAAGGTTCACTAGTCATTGTATGTTTGAAATGCCGATGAAGAAAGTTTGGGTACGTTGTCGATGGGAGTTGAAGCGGCATATAAAGTTTACTTTTTAAGAAGAAAGAATGCTCATGTGATGTTTAACGTATGACTTTCATCTGCAGTACAGTTTAGGGAAAACCAACTTAGGGTCCGAAGGTAAAATCTTTCATTAAAGGTTATGTTCTAAATGGCTCTCAGAAAAATGTATATGCATAAGGATATTTCTCGAAATGTCTCTCTTATAGGAATGGTTGCATAGCATGAATGAACTCTGAGAGCGAAAATTGAATATGGGCTGGCAGTTGTGTCAAAGACTTAAGGTTTTATTCTTAGAAATGTGTAGTCTGCATGGGGTGGTTACATGTATGTTTCTCTTCTATGAAGTTCATAATTAGTGTTGTGATCAGCATAGGTAGGATGTCATGGTTACCAAGAAAGGATTAACCTTGAATAATTTATACAAAAGATAATGCGACTGTAGATTATGATTTACATATCTGTGCGTGTAAGTAATTAATGACGTTGTAGGTATATCTCGCTAGCTAATATGAACTGACAACAGTATGCGTAGTTGTATAAAGGTTTATAAGAAGTTTTTGATAGTGCATATTTTCGTACCTGAATGTTCAGTTGGGGTTGCAAAGTATGAAACTAATACGGCTAACTCATTAGTAGCAGCGGTCAAACAAAACTTTGCCCTCACTTTCACACATAAGGGCATTGGGGTATAAGGGGTATTTTACAGTCAATTTCTCCTTCTTGTGTCCCTTATGCTCATGTATTTGTCTGATGATTTGGTTGTTCTTTCCAACAATCAGTACTTTAAGCAGCAAGTGTATAGAAAGGCCAAGGCCGATCTCTAGAATAGCGAGGTGAAAAGACCGCAGTTGGTGACACCTACCCACCATAGCTAGGGTAATTTCCTCAAGAAGTGGGATGGTAATCATAACAAGACACAGGTGTTGGTAGAAATAAATGAAATGAGAAACCTACAGGATTAAACTAAATAATCATAGAAAAACTTTGCATAATCACTATAAGGTTATAAAATAGAGATATTGGATTACACAATGGCATGCCTTCCTTACAGCATGATAATATTTTCTCTGCTATTTATTCAAGCACAGTTACCTTCGAAAATGCATCCCATTAATGAAATAAATTAATGGCTATCATGGTAAATGAGTGTATTTATTCATGCACGGTTACCTTCGAAAATGCATCCCATTAATGAAAGAAATTAATGCCTATCATGGTAAATGAGTGCAGCAAAGTCATCGTTCAATTCACACATGCCAACATGCCACCACTAGCAACCAACTATAAAGACTCAACGGTTGGAGTTTGGATGAATACTGGATTTGTTTTTATTTTTATTGAAATTGAGTGGTTATTTTATGGCAGGAATTTGTCAAAATTATATATAAATGATATATACAGGTATAATGGCTCTTAGGAATATTCTCTACACGAATCTTGATGCAATTTTTCATTTGAAACCTGCAAACCTTGAACTTGGTAATTTTAATTATCATCACTGCCAGCGTGTGGTCTAAACTATGGTTGATAGATTTAATTTTACCTGTCAATGTTGACAGGTTAAGAATGTTGTAGAAAAAGGAGCTGTTAAGTGTAGTGTATGTTGAGGGTATGCCAATTTTTTAGGTTTATTTCTAGAACATAAGTAAGTAAGTTCATTGATGATTGCACTATATTTAGATGGAAGCCCACCATCTTACCATTTTCAACAGGGATTTGGATCAGGAGCAGATAGTTGGTTAGTTCACATGGATGCAAGTCTTATGTTTTTTAAGGTTGTCTTTGTCATTTTAATATTTGTGCTCTATCTTCTTGTGTTTTCCTATTGGTTAATGTTCTGATCTGTTCTTGTTGTTCACAAACAACATATTACAAAACTTTCAAATTAATGAGAGACACTTCGAGGATAATGTGTTTAACATTTAAGATTAAACATGTATTCACACAGTTTAAGATTTTAGATTTGAGAGACACTTAGAGGATAATGTGTTTAATATTTAAGATTAAACATGTATTCACATAGTTTAAGATTTTAGATTTACAAGGCATCACAACCCTTAAAACAAACAAACACTAATGGGATACAAGTTACACTAAAAAACACAAGCACTGAATAAGTCGCATATAAGTAAATGTGATTTACATGACCAGACTTAGTACAATGCATAAGAAGCACTTGCTTAAAATAGCCTCCACATATTCCCATTACCCACTCAAAGAGAAACACAAATGTTCCTTGGATGGTGTGCAATTCTCATGTAACAAAAAAATTGGGAAATATCCGTTGTTCCAAGGATTAGACAGGGATCAATTTCCTGTGGTGGAAATAAAGTCTGATGGTTCATGTGTTCAGGTCTCCACAAAACCCTCGAACATCAGATTGTGTGCTCTAATCTTCTGCAGGCAATGGAAGAAGTTGGGCTTGAAGTTTTGAGCGCTACGAGTTTAACCATTAAATATAATAGTCTTTCGTACAATACACACCATGGTAATATCCTCCTAATTTAGTAATAACACTATTATTCTGTGTCTTCTCCTCTACCAAAATCTAAACAATATATATCTTTTGATGTTTGTTTACGCTGTAGGTACTGCATGATCTTAACCCTTTTAACATCAAGACGCTTTACGAGAAACTTTGGAATTTGATAAGTTATGGCTACAGTCAGGATCTGTAGACCATCGGACTAATATATTCTTCCCCATCAAACCATATCTTTAAAGTTTTGGCTATCTTATACTATGCATCTATTACAAGCTTCCATTATTACCATTTCCTTCATAGGCTTCATTAGACTAATTTTTTGCATGTCTTTTTTTTATAAGAATAAATGAAAAGGGCATAAAAAAATCCTTAAGAGTCAAACCTGAGCCCAAGTCGTCTAGGCAAAAAACGAGGTTGCGTAATCAAACAAATCTGTATGAAGATATAGAGGACAACCCTAGAGTAAAGGTTTTAAACTAAATACAAACCTTCTGTCACATAGTAATTATCATTCCACAAATAAGTGTTTACATGTTAAAAATAATTTAAATATGAAAATATGAAGAGGCCATACACAACGACTATTGAATACTCAATTGTTACATATTTAAGCAAGGGTCAAAATGAATACAAATTATTACAGGGTCGAGCATTAAAATAGACATGAATACGAGTCCTCCAAACCAATTAAACTTTTTAAAGGACACTTTAGACCAGCTATGAGGTGAGACAATTCTTAGCATGATTGTATAGGAATATCTCTAAAGCTTAGAATATGCAAGCATTGCCATAAACAAAACAAAGACATAGAAATCAAGAGGTATTTTAATCGGCTCGTAAGACTTATGATATTACAGATCAACTGACAATGCCATTTCCAAATCCGTTGCTTGTCCTGGTTCTTCTGAAAAGATTGAACAAAGGCATATATATCGCTCCATTCTTGCTGGGAAAGGAAAGAGAAAACCTTATAAGGTGATATATGCACCTAAACATTCCATGATCTCCATACACCATTCATGCAATGTCAGTGGGACTGAGAAGTAGGAGCTAAGTTTATATATGTATATTTATTGAAGATAAGAATATAAAATACCAATATGATGAACACTGAATGAAAGTGCTCACCCTATGTATGCAATGCCCAAAAGTATTTACACTCTCTTCTCAAGAACTCGGTGCAAATTTCTTGAAGTGCTTTTAGGTTCACAGTTCGAAACCTGTAATTTAACTCTCTGGGGACCTGTAACTCTTCAAGTGCTTCCAGGTTCACATTTTGAAACCAATAACTTAACTCTATGGGGGACCCTGTAGCTTTATGTATATTGCGAGGCATAGATCAAGTGCTTCCAGGTTCACATTTTGAAACCAATAACTTAACTCTGTGGAGACCCTGTAGCTTTATGTAGATTGCGAGGCATAGAAGCACCAATGCCTCGAACCAACAAAAAGCAACGGGAGACATTAAAATACCCATTTATAATGGGCATGCATATCCAGAAGACAACCCATTGAGCTTGCATGCATGGTGATGTATAGATACAGATGATGACACATGGTTGCAGGATATATTGTTGGTTATAGATGGAAGGCGAGCAAGAGAAGTGATGGAAGGATTATCAATGCATTGGATGCCAGAGCTGGATGTCAGAGCCAGTCAATGATTTCAATTGGTGTTAGCGCTGTCAAGAATTAGCTTAAACAAAAAATTGTTTTAAACAATAAGAGAAGAATGATTCAAAACATTAGAAAATTGCTGGATTTAAAGACTAAACTATAGCATAAAAAATATATTTTGTATTACACAAATACCAAAACTCAAAATATTACAATATTCCCTGCTTGCAGAGAATAATAAAAAGGAATAATAAAAAAAGAAAAGAAAGTACACACAAATAATTATTCAATTGAACCATTGGTCGATCATGGAAACCTTCTTCCCAAAGAAATAAAAACCATTTTCCAATACATGTCAGTGCTGCTTGCGCCATCATGCCGTCGGGTCTTGGGGCACAGAGTCCCACACCTACATCACTCCCAGAAAACCAATAGAAACAAAGTTAAATGAATATTTAAATAATTCAAAAATTAAAAATTAATCGAAACTATAGTAAAAACATTTGAAAATAAAAAAATGAAATTTACATATTGAATTAACCTACCTAACCGAATCATATATATCCCCTCTCGGGGACATAATCATGTGTGTGAGACAAAACCATTATTCTATGTACTAAGAAATAATATGGATTTGAATACCGAAAAGAATTCAAATAAAAACAATTTTAATAATGGAGATTAAGTGATTATCAAAATTTAGATGACGTTCTCATAAATATAATTATTAGACTATGCCAATAAATTTAGAAGATAAAATATGTCATAAGAATAACACTCTATGTGACAGGCATAATCATATTAAATAAATATAGCCATTAGAATTGAATTTTTGTGCTGTTACAAACGATATCAGAGAAGAGTTACAACACTTTGTGGCTTTTGGGAAAATTAAAACTATTTCATATATTTTTTCTTTTCACATCACATTACAAGATCAAAATATAATTTACATTATGAAGATAAACAAAGCCAAACCTACGAAAACAATTTGGGAAATAAAGCTCATTTTCTCCTCAACTATTCAACTTGGAAATAAAGAGATACAGAAACATAGCTAAGTTTGAGAAGACTTGGGAATCCTTCACTCAACAAGAAGAAATTATAGACCACATACAAAACCCGAGTTAGTATAATTAAACTCAACAAAACATGAGTGCCTAATTAGATTCTGGTCAGCAATGGAACCATAACTCACCACTACCATAAGAGAAAGAATTATATGTTAAATTGAATGACAACTAAAAAAAACTATTACTCGTTCTATGTTTTTAGAGACTATTCTTCTATTAAAGGTAGAATTTCAAAGCTTAAAGGATGATAATGTGAAAGATAGAAAAGGACATCAAGAGGTGAATCATGTGCTATTACAAATAATGAAAGAAATTAAGCACAACGAACAACCTATTCATACATCTAGTAATGTGGTGAAAGGCCCTAGTCACGCGAAAAGTTCTAAAAGTCAAGGATTTGAAAAAGTGGCCAAGTCTATATATTGAAGGTCATCATCTGAAAATAAAAACTATTGCAATGTTAGTAGTTAATTAGAAAATTATTTGTCCTCTTCCCGTAGAAATAAAAATAATTCTTCTAGTATTGGAGGACTGCAAGGAGAATTCAAGAAGACTAAATCCCCAAATTTTCATGGTGATTTAGACCCACGTGAGAAAGATGAACAATGGTTGTTAGGTATTTCTCAATACTTTAAGGTATATGACTATTGGAGCAAACTGAAAGCTCATTTTCCCATTTACAACAAAAATGAGAAGGTTGTCTAGTGGTTGTCAGAATTGAAACTAATGAAAAATATGAAAGAAATAAAGAATAAGTAGGGGATTTTTAAAAAGATGTTCCAATACATGTACATGTTTGAACGATTCTTTGATAAAAGTACTAAAAGGTTCCATGAATTAAAAATGGGATCTATGATCATTGGTAATTTAATTAACATATAAAAAATTCTTTGATAAAAATACTAAAAGGTTCCATGAATTAAAAATGGGATCTACTATCATGGGTAATTTAATTAACATATTTTCGTATCTACTTCAATATGTTTCATAAATCAATGATCATATATGAAAAAGTTAGAGTTCAACCATTTTTAGGTTGAATTCCACCGTACTTCTAAGACACGATTAAATTTAGCACACCTAAAACTCTAGAAGAATATTTGTATAAGGCTAGGATCTATTATGAGCACAATGAAAATAGGTCTGAAAACATAAATAAGAATAGAGAGAAGTGTAAAGTTTTTTTAGATAGAAGGAAGCAATACTTCAATTTCCTCCTTTTTATTGGGAATTGAAGAACAAATTTCCAAATGATAGGAATTTCACTAGGAGTGAGATTAACTCAAACTTAC
Source organism: Pseudotsuga menziesii (assembly GCA_001517045.1). Lineage (NCBI taxonomy): Eukaryota > Viridiplantae > Streptophyta > Pinopsida > Pinales > Pinaceae > Pseudotsuga > Pseudotsuga menziesii. Next base: position 73,280 of record LPNX011231010.1, on the reverse strand, counting down.
TAGACCAAAAGCGGGAACAAAACTACTTCTTATAATTGAAATAAATCAACACCAACAATAGTAAAATGTTTGTGCTGTGAATGTCCTCATTTCTACAAAGACTACCCACAGTAAAACAACAAAGTTTTAAATAATGTGCATGAAATGTGACGGTTGAATAAGTTGCAAGAATTCCTAGAGTTTTTGCTTCCTTGGAAGGTAGACAAGTTGATAATCAATCTATGATAGTAGAAATCGAAGTTAAAATATTGTCAAAACCAATTTCTATTTTTATTGATCAAGGAGCATTCTGTAGTTACATATCTCTTAAAATTGTGGATGCTTATATTTGAAATAAAACAAAACACAACAAACCTTGGCTAGTGCATCTAGCTATAGGTCCAAAAAGGAATTTTTTTTTTGCTTAAAATCCTTACATTTTCTAAGACATGAATGATTTGAAAACAAAAAGAAATTTGAATACTCTACCATTTGGTTCTTACAAAATATTGATCTAGGCATGGACTAGTTAGATAAACATCATGTAATACCTGAATTCTTGAACAAAATGTTCACATGTATCGATGATGATGGAAACCAAAAAGTTGTTGGTGGAATACTTAAGAAAATTTTCGTAAGACAACAATATAATGAATGTTTAACATGGATGGAATGCCCTCAAAAATAGAAAAAAAGATTATTAGGCTAGTAAAAACTACTTATACAGAACATTGTTATACTTGTGGAATATAACGTGCACTAGTAGTACAACTATTTGGTCGTAAGTTGTTCTTATGTTCTATCATCTGTTTTTCAGTTATACTTAATGTTGTGGTTTAATTGAGATGTTGTAATGTTGATTACTACTTGGTTCTTATTGTTATACATTTTTGTGTTTGTGTTGTTACCTTGATTACAAGATTTGTCCAATTCTGCATATAATTACTAATTATTTATGAAGTCCTAACTTAGCTCTATTTTTCGAAAACAAATTGGGTGAAGTGGCAGGACACATTCTCCCATGTGACATTACCAAGAGGTAAAGTGTTCTCTTGACTAGCAGTTTTACTTAGTTCTGTTGAGCTAAGGTGCCTCTTTTATTTCGTATGCAGATTATACTTAGCGAAGGAGATTTAAAGAGAGCTAAACATTGTGATCATTAACATACCTACCATTTGTTATAATGCTTCCTTACAGACTTAGATTGATAGCAAGGTAATTTCTCTTTTATTAATTATCTAACCTAGATACATTAACTATGTGATACCTATCGTTCATTGTATTTATATTTCCTATTTATGTTATTATAAGCATTAACATATTTCTTATTTATTTTGTGGCAGGTTGTAAAAATTGGCTAAAGATCAAATTTGGTTTTCATTCCTAGCAATGATACCATGGCATATTTCATATGCCATGGTTACTAAGCATTAAGCTTAGGGAAAATGCATTGTAATAAGGGTTAAGCCTAAGGTATAAACGATACATGTCATATGCTATAACTTTGGATTAGTGTATAAAATCTATGGACTAAGCATTACACTATTCGTTACATATACTAGACAGTATACCATACCTTGTTTTAAACATTGAGGTGGCGAGTTATAATATATAGTTTGAAAATTATGCGATGGGGTTTAATACCCTACATGAAATGGAAACCATCGTTAATGTTTCGAATGCAAACTATGGAATAGTGGGTTTTGTGTTGTTAGTTGCCACCAAGCTCTTGCCATCAATATTTCTTGGGGTTTGGGGCAGCCCAAGGTTAGGGCTTGGCTCTACAAATAGTTTAGTCATTTCATTGGGTATGTTGATGGTTGTGGTATTGTCCATGCACTATGAAGGAAACAATACCCTGGGTGATGAAGATAAGCTTCGTTTGGTTTCAAGACTACATTTTGTGTTTGTTTCAGGGCTCCTTCGTTGTCATACTTCTCATCTCATTGTGTTTGGTTGCGTTTGCACGTGATAGGGTGAGCGAGGGAGCAGTGGCTCAGAGCTTCGTATTCAACTCAAGGGTGACACCAATGTGTCCATGGTAAGCCCGCTTTACAAGCAAAGCTTGTATCTTCTTGGCATTGTGGGTAGGACTGGGATATGTCGTTGCTGTTGTTGGGGTTTCGGTTTTCCTTCGGGTGTATGTATGCAAGGTTTGGGTTTGTAAATAGTGGGTTGTTAGTAGTGAAATGGCAAACTTAGGCTTCTAGCAGACTCTGTAATTCGTTTATTTAACTCATGTGTTTGATTTTGGGTTTTAAGCCCAGGCAACAACATTGCCTGCAATGGTGCCATGGCCCTTGAAAAGACTGTGTAAACTTTGATTTGGGACTTTAAGGTGACCGTGTAAATAATATATCGTGCATTTGCATTTGTGGAAATGGCTAATATATTGGACTGTGTGTAATTATTTTGTTGCGATAGGTGTTTATTTACTTGTGTTGGATGAGTCATTTTCCTTCGTGGATGCTCTGTGTAATTTTTTGTATTTATCTCTTAGTTGTAATTAGAGGACATCATATGGGTTGATGGCCATGCCGTGTGTGGCATGAGCCCTTCCCACGGTTGCTGCGATAGATTAGTTGGTTTCAATCTTTACTGTTTCATTTTATTAATAATATATATGGAAATGTAAAGAATCCATGGGTGAAAACCCACGATGGCTATCGTTACTGTAGGTTTACTTTTAAATGGACTGTGTTATTTAGTTAATTGTGGTTGTAGTCATTCTTATAGCGTGGGTACAGAACCTAGGCTCTTGTGACCTTGTTGTAGCGAATGTATTTGATTTGTTGAGCCCACATACCCTCTGTGTATAGCGTGGCCGTGATTTATTGTAAACAAATACTCCACAGTGTTTGAATCATGCTTTTGGTTGATGTAATGAGTTGTATTTTTATGTGGATGTGAATTGGGGCTTAGATTCCCAGAAGATTTGATTCCTCTCCTCCCTTGTAATTACTTTGGACTATGTAAAGGTTTCGATATGGTTTATAAAATGATTACTGTGTATGAATTTATGTTGGGGTTTTCAATGTGGCTTGGGACTTGGGTTTGTATACCCACATGGGTCGATTTCGTGACTTCTGATAGCTTAAGGTTTTTAGTTTAAAATAATGGCAAGTTATTTGGATTACTATTTATTATTAATTACTGTCTAGGCTTTAATATGAAGGCAGCGTGGTTATGTAGCGATTAGCAATTGTAGCCTACAAGGTTCGTTCCTGCGACCTTAATGTAGCCTATGAGTTCATTAATTAATGATTATGGTATTATTTTGGTTAATTGTTTTACTATGGCTGTGAGCGATAATAAATGTAACTATTCGATTTTGATGGAATATGTTTTGATTATGTTTGAAATCTATAATGTGCGGACTGTGGGTTTTAAATATTGGAAAGAGATTTGATCTTGGAAGGTCTTTACTAGTTTATCTATTTTAGAAATAATTATAGTCTGTACTTAGTTGATTTAATTTATATTTCCATTCTAGAACTGTTAATGTATACTTATAAATAGTATTCCGATTTGTTTACTATTGATGTCTATATATATATATAGTACTTCAATTTGTAGATGATATCTTAGGTTATCTAGGTTGTAAGTTTATACTTATAGGTATATATAACCTACCTCTCAACTAGTTTATTTAAATCTAAAACATGCCTCTGCTGACAAATGGAATATGTTAGTAGATTATAAACACCGAAGGAGTAGATAAGTAATCGATCTGAAATAAAACCTAGTTTGTACTTAACTGAGTTTCAACATTAAAACTAATTCATGAATTAAAACTAGGGTGCAGAACCCTAAATAAACATTTATAAATAAATAAAACTTGTAGAAGTAAAATGATGAATAAACCCTGGATAAATCTAGTATAGAAAATAACTTACATCCTAGGGTTAATATTTAAAAATGCAAACCCTAGCAGATTTTAACGAGAGAATCAAACACATAGGGTTAGGAAATCCAATATAATCATTTTCCTCGCATATCCAACATTTAATCTAGAAAAATGGAATAGGAAGTCTATGCCTTCATACCTGTAACTTGAAGCTCTTTTAATGGTTGAATCTGCACACTCAAATAACCAGCATTAACCATTCAAAGGAAGATCTAACCTCTATTTTTGGTGACCAGATCACTTGGGAACTACCATGTTCCACCCAACCATGACTCAAGACCATTCTTAGTTTTAATCCGTATCCCCTCGAGCTGGACTCCAACATGCAAGTAGCTTAGAGAACCTAAGGTAGGTTTTTCTATCTCGTATATCAGGTCTGGATTAGTTCTATGTTTTCCTTCTAGGAAAATGTTCTCCAAGAATTTACTTGAGAGCAAGATAGGGACAAAATGACTCCTTCCAAATGATAAATCAGAACCCCAAGCATTTCGTTGGCTTGAGTCTTTATAGACATACTTTTCTATCAAAGGGGTAGTTAAATCAAGAGACCTTGGTTTCTTGATTTAACCCTTTTCAATTATTTTGGGTAATTTTTTAATATTTTAACTTAGGAACTTTCAACTAGTTCCTAGTTAGACTTTTGTAGGTTTTGGACTATTTATTATCTTTACATAATAAATAATAATGGATGGAGATTTTATTTCTTTCTTTCATCATCGTTATTACTATATTTATTCTTTATATATCCCATGTATAAAATACATAATAATATAACACATGTTAACATTTGTCTTTGGGCATCATATACCATGATCCCTAGACTTAATGGCACTTCTTCATTAAGGGCAAAATAGGTAGATGGTTAGGTCTGCTAGGCTAGGAAACTCTAAACATAGTGGCATGTTGGATTTCCCTCGTATCACATGGTAGTTCTTTAATACTTGATGAGAATACATAAATTTGAAATTTCATGTAATCACTTAAAAATAAGTATGAAGAGGTCAATATTTTTCTCGATTCATTTTCACTCGGAAGTTATTAAATTCTTTTTAGTGACCCCTATCACTTACTAGATCCAATACTCAACTCTTTAACAAGGATTTACAACTTGGTACAATTCCAGAGCTCTTCGCTCAACACTAATGATAGGATGTACTTGTACAATACACCTAGGGATACAATGGCCAAGGATCCGATGCTCGAGAGCTTATGCTCAACATCAACATGGAAGGTTCTAGGGATTATTCTCAACACTTCCAAATCTTATATTTTCGTGTGTTCTAGAGCTTCTCGCTCAACAAGAAACATGAAGTATTCATGTGCTCCAGAGATCCTCGCTCAAAACAAAAAATCTCA
>LPNX011231010.1:45319-59748 GCA_001517045.1 Pseudotsuga menziesii | reverse complement strand
ATATATATATATCATCAATAATTGGCTTACTCCCAAGATATAAAACAAATCATCATGTTCATATGCAGTGGGGTCTTCGACCCAATATATAAAAGAAATAAAAACATCAAGATTATCATCATAATCAATTGGGACATACCTATAAGTGTTAGGTCCAAAGTTCAGGATATTACAAATGGAGTTGGTGTCAAATGTTATGACTCCAATAGGGAGGTCACATTCCACAATTTCAGCAAAAAAATGACATTTCAAGTGTAACATTTTGGCTAGCTAGAAATCAAATTTAAAGTTCCCTTCATATTTATGTGTCGTACCTCAGGAAACATTTTTATTTTATGGAACATGTTAGGAAACGTTTATGTTTTGTGTTGCAAGTTAGGAAACAGACATCTTCTCTATCACATGTACTTATTTTGTGTTGTATATCAGGAAAGATTCTCTTTTTTGTCACATATTGTGAACCATTTCTTGTTTATGTCAGATATTGGGAAACTTTTCTCTTTTGTGTCATAAGTGAGTAACTTTTCTCTCTCTTGTCTCACGTTGGCCAACCTTTCTCTTTTTTGTCACACTTAAAAAACACTTTTGGGGTTGCCTATCTTGTAAATGAAAACATATTTTGTTATAATTTGTTGCACTGAAAATTAATTATGGATGAATTCCCAAAATATTGCATAACGTAAAAATTTACTTAAAGAAAGGACTAAGTTCAAACCAAACTTTACTTTCCATAGTGTTGACTAGGCACTAGTTCCATAATAGGTTTGTGTAATGCATCCTTAAAGATGTTTTAAAGAAATCTTATCTTTAGGGAACTTGCACGAAGTTGGTTCCACTTTTTAGTGCCACTTAAGAAATCAGAAACGCACTTTCGAAGTGCAAATCAAGAACACATATGCGCTATTGATGGTACTTTCGGAATAACTTGAGCCCAAACACAAGGCTAAGGTTCACAAAACATGATCACGTATGTGATATATCACATATGTGTTTTGTAAATGTTAAATATCACATATGTGATATTCAACATTTACAAAACTACCTCAATACCAAACCACACAAATCTCTTCAACATGCTTATAATTTTGAGCTTCATGCTATGCCTCTGGAGGGACATGTCAGAGCTAAAGGAATCCCAATTAGATTGAATAGGATGACAGTTCCTTATTATGGATTTGTATGATCGAAACTTGTGATCAAGTCACACATCACAATATACTGGGCCTTTTAATTCTTTTTGAGCTTTAGCCAATAGATTCACAATATAACTGGGAAGAAGCCTATGTATTTCATTTGTTTCCAATTCCTCCTCGATGGGAAACCCATTTCTTGACAAACTATTGAAATTTTCAAATTTCTACCTTTATTTTCACATAGGTTTTTTACCAAGGAGAAACAACCAAACGAAAAGACTAGTTCAAGTTTCATTTATTTCTTTTTCTATTACACAATCTCTATTTGGCTATACATGTGACTACACCATGAAAATGCCAAAATTGGAGTGAGTATTCCTTCATCAATCATTTAAAAAGGAGTCGCATAGCCTCGTAAAAGTTTTAAGTTGAGTAGTGTCACCTGAATATTCTTCATCTTCTATTATTACAAGAAGCATAACCTATGATAAATGGCCAACACGAAAGGCCCTAGTTCATGTTTCAAATATTAATTTTTCTATCACCACACTTGCATTTCTCTACACACGTGACTACTTCAACGACATGTTAATGAAAGCGGAGAGGATATTCCTTCATCCATTACGTAAAAAGGACTCCATAACCTCACAAAACTTTCAAGTTGTGGAGTGTCACTCAAATATCCATGTTCTATTTGTGTTGTTAACACCACTCTTAATGGAAATATCTAGTAATTTAAGTAAGTTGCTTAAGGAAATAATTATTATTTCATGCTAGCTTGGAATCAACAAATAATGAAGCCTCCATAAATCTTTGCTCTAAATATATTGCATCCTCTACTTGTTATCGAGAATATGACTACTTAGTTTTCTTATTTCCTCCTGTAATTTTTTGTTAGGTTCATTTGCCATTACCTGTCTCTCATAAATTTTCACTGAAATTTTAGTAACCTCCTTCTCATCTTTATTCAAGTTCATTCTTGTTGCATAACATTATTTTAGGCATACCTTGTTTGTATTCCCACACTAAATTAATTCTTCAATTGGTTTGGATGGCCTTTACTATGGCTCCAAAACCATGTTTGTAAATGCTTATAGCAATAACAATATGTTTACACCAACATAGTGAGATAAATAACCTTTCTATTTGCATGCTTCACATTACCAAAAATAATTTATAGACTACATAAAGTGACTTGCAATCCACTAAAGTGACCTATAGACTACTAAATTTTAAATCTTTTATTTAATTATTTAGGTAGGAAGAAGGATGGGGCATATGTAATATTTCACGTTTACAATATCGCATATGCGATATATATCGTAGGTGCGATATATCACATATGTGATATTGAAAAGTAAAAAAAGAAATAAAATAGAGGCCGCAAACCCCTCAAATATCATTTGCATAGGATCGGGACAACGAAAAACTGCATGGACGAAATAACACATAGGCGATTTGCATTTTAGCTTTTCGAGGTGGAGTTGGAGGTGGATTGGATTCAATGGAAGGTAAATGCTCTTATTCATTTTATTTAGTCTTCAATTATTTATTGTTTTCCATAATTTCATAGTTTTTATAATTATTTTAAACAAATTTAAAAAAAAAATTGAATGAAATCAAAGAATGATTAAGTAAAATAACTTGTATTTTTTTGTTTAAATCTTAATAGATAACAGAAATGAAAAAGAAAATGTGGAAAACCCACCCTCTAATAACCCACAACCTAACCCATAACAACCTAACCCACAGCCTAACCCAAACCCAAACCCGGATGGGGAACAAGATCAAAACTCATAGATTATTGCACATTTGGTGTCATTGAGGTGCCTTAGCTCATCTATTAGAAGGGGGGGGGGGTCATTTGAGAGAGTATTTAGCCGATGCATTAGACACAATAATAGACACAATTGTCAAATCCCAATGAGCTTTGTAAAACATTAGCTCGTATAGAGAATCCAGGATGCAATACTACTTCAATGGATTGAGTTATAAAGACATCAAAGCCAATAAAATTACAAAAGACCAATTATTTTCATTATTCCAGGACCCTAGCACCGGATTGGTTCCACCCACCAGTCGACCACACATTTCCATAGACTGGTGCATTGAACCAAATATAAAGGCCAATTGGATGGATCGTTGGTATTTGGTCTTTGATGAAGACCCTCATGGGAATAGGGACATCCCATTTTATTTCCTTAGGAAGCTATATGAATAATTCATCCTAGGGAAACATGTTAACTACTTCGATCTCTCAGGCTTCGAGGCTATTGGTCATGGGATGACCCAAGATAGGGAAGGTGCCAGGACAGATCCTAACCATGTGCCATGCCCTCCACGCACACCAAAACCCCCTCGGATATATCTTGCTACAGGTCCTATGATTAAGAATACACATGAGGCATTATTTGACTTGGCAGATACATTGCTTCAGCATGGGATTGATGTCCAAGGCAATGTATACCAAGGGCCTAGCACTTCTAAGGTGGGACTATCTACAGATCACATAGGAGATACAGAGCTTTCAAAGCGTCATGTTACTCCAAACCCTTCCACATCATCTGGAGGCATATGCTATGGCCCTGCATATGCTATGGATTACTTCGCTTTGTAAGTAAAATTCATTATTTTAATATTATAATTTGTTTCATATCAAAAATTTCAATTGTTTCGCAATTTATTTCTATTTAATTATCTAACAAATTATGTGAACAAATATACAGCCGGTGTCCCATGGCACACCATAGTTGCATAGTCCGCTGATCAATGTTGAGAACATTAATGCGGCTGTCAATATTGCCTATGGGTTTGGTTCTTCACCAATAGGGGTAAGAACTATACTTGTTAGTTTGTCAACTTTATTTACATATTTATAGTATAGATTGTAACATTCAATACATCCTAATTTTGATACAACATGTTTTATGCAGGGCTCCCAGGATGAGTACATTATATCTCAGCCTATTCCCTCTCATACAGAGGTAGATTCCTAGACACAGATATTATTTTAAATATGCTTTTAATTATATGATTTTAATTATGTTTCGCTTTCTTTGGAAAAATAATTTTGCTTGTATTGCTTTGACATATGTTACTTTATGCAGGAAACTATTGTGATAATGGTGCTTGAAGAGCACCAAACCGAGGTTGTTGTCAACCCACCTCTTCCCCCCAGCCAGCTATGTATGTTTCTCTTTATTTTGTAACATCATTTTCTGTCCATGTAGTATATATGTCTCTGATCCACTATTTTATTTGAAATTGTCATATATGTTACTTTATGAAGACCCCTAGTGACGCACCAGTGTGTGAAGAGCACCAAATCGATGGCCCACCTTTGACGAGCCAGTGGGTATGTTTATGTATCACTTTCTTTGTATGTTTGTGTATTGCTTTCTCTGATTTGGTGCTTGAAGAGACCCAAATTGGTGACCCACCTCTTCCCCCCCAAGGTACATGTATATTTGTTCACATTGGAATATATATTTTTTTATGTAGCTTAATAGTGAGCAAGTGGTGCTTGAAGCGCACCCAGTCAGGGTCGTTGTTAGTGAGGCACTAGGACCCACCATTACTTACTCATGTATAGTAAGAAATAATGTTATTTTGGTTTTGGAATTTGAACAAATGCACATGTAGAATTTATAAAGGTTTGTAAATTAACTTACAAAATTTGGTTTCTCTGTAGTCTCCACTGATGCAACCTATCCCTCTTGTTCAGCGATGGGGATCACCAGTGAGCAGTTGGAAAAGAAATCTAGACTTCTCTGAAGACACTGGCAGTGGTAGCCAAAGGGGGGGATAAATAGAATAAATGTATAGGGGGCATACATAGATGTAACTTTTTGTTCATATGTACACATAGATGTAGTTTTTGATCCACTGTTTTGTATTATGGCCATGTGGCATGACAATTTTTGTAACATTATTTCTATACATATATAATATAAATCAAGGTTCAAATTTATACATATATGGTTGACTTGATCTTGGAACATGATATGGTTGATTTGATCTTGGAACATGATATGTGTGGTTCACATGTGTGCTAACTTATGAATTTCCAATACATAAAGGGAGAATTTATGACTTATGAACTTTTTAACATTATGGCTATCCTTGACTTTTTAACATCATAACCATACCTACACTAACTTTAAATTACATACACTTTCAATCATAATACTATGTCATGCATGGATGTGTAATATATACCATATCATACCCTATAATACCCTATGATACTAACATAATACAATTCTAACATACAATACCCTATGACACTAACATCATACCATACTAACATACCATACCATTGTAATTTACCATACACTAACATCATAACACTAAGTCATGCATACATGTGTAATATACCATATCATACCCTACAATACCCTATGATACTAACATCATACGATACTAACACACAATAACATACCCTACATTACCCTCTGACACTAACATCATACCATACTAACATACAATAACATACCATAACATAACATGCTAACAATATGCCATAACACTAATTCATGCATGCACATGTAATATATACCATATCATACCCTACAATACCCTATATGATACTAACATCATACCATACAGACATACATCATACCCTAGAAACCCTAAATTGGTTGAAGTAAACCCTAGTTCCATCTCATTATTTATCAACCCCGGTGATAGCATGCAAAGTGGTGTTCATGAAAGTCTAGTTGGTTTCTAATTTGTATATGGCAATGTGTTTCTATTTCCCTCTCCTAACTTGCAAATTGCTCACTAAACCCTAGTTCCATCTCATACCTTGTCAACCCTAGTTGGAGCATGCAAATTGGTGTTGATGAAAGCCTAGTTGGTGCATGCCAGTATTGGTGATCATGTGTTTCTAGTTCCCTCTCTTAACTTGCAAATTGCTCACTAAACCCTAGTTCCATCTCATACCTTGAAAACCTTGGTTGGAGCATGCAAATTGGTTTTCATGAAAGCCTAGTTGGTGCATGCAAGTATTCGTGATCATGCGTTTCTAGTTCCCTCTCTTAACTTGCAAATTGCTCACTAAACCATAGTTTCATATCATACCTTGTCAACCCTAGTTGGTGCATGCAAATTGGTGTTCATGAAAGCCTAGTTGGTGCATGAAAGTATCGGTGATCATGTGTTTCTAGTTCCCTCTCTTAACTTGCGAATTTCTCACTAAACCCTAGTTCCATCTCATACCTTGTAAACCCTAGTTCGAGCATGCAAATTGGTGTTCATGAAATCCTAGTTGGTGCATGGAAGTATTGGTGATCATGTGTTTCTAGTTTCCTCTCTTAACTTGCAAATTGCTCATTAAACCCTAGTTCCATCTCATACCTTGTCAACCCTAGTTGGAGCATGCAAATTGGTGTTCATGAAATCCTAGTTGGTGCATGCAAGTATTGGTGATCATGTGTTTCTAGTTCCCTCTCCTAACTTGCAAATTGCTCACTAAACCTTAGTTCCATCTCATACCTTGTCAACCCTAGTTGGTGCATGCAAATTGGTGTTCATGAAAGCCTAGTTGGTGCATGCACGTATGAAATCCTAGTTGGTTTTTGATTTGTACTTGGAAATGTAATTAAATGTATATTAAAGTAAAAACATCAAGAAATGCAAATTTCAACAACTGGAGAGCTTGTTATCTTCTTAACTCTATTTGGTGGTGTCTAAAGACACCATTCTTGGTGCCTCCAATGTTCCGTAGATGGTGTTTGTATCCTAGGCACAGGAAAGGCTAGACATTAGTAACATCATAAGAAAGAAAAGAGAAGCCAATGAAAATGTGAAAACATGATTTATAGATAACTCACCTGAGGTTGTATGATCATGTTTATAGTGTCCAGTATCCTCTGAATAATATTATGCCTTTGAATGGTATATGTCAATCACATATTTATTTCATTGGGAATAAAGTAAGGCTAAATAATTGAAATTGTGCTTCAGAATTCACTTTGAAGGTTAAATAACACACTTGACAAGGCACTCATACAAGTAGGCCATCTAGATCATCTCTGGTGTTGATGGTGTCCATCAATCTTTTGTGCTCTATATGAGGTAGCAAGTATTGTACATGTGACCTATTTTTGTGACCATGCATGTGCAACTTGATGTTTATACCAACTACTAGGTGGGTGAAGTGGTATACAATAGCTCCTGGTCTATAATCCTAATATACATACCCACCCTTCCTTTTCGGTTGTGTTTCAAGTGTCAAGTACTCCCCTTTTATAACCATCGAGCCGGTTGGGAATTCAATATTTTCATCATCTGTAACAGGTTCTAAAAGGGTTTGTTTCCCCTCTAAGCAATGTGCAAACCAATAGTCAGAACCCCATTCATTATTTTTTGGGGCAACCACTGCATATATCTGACCTGTGAAAGGAAACAGGTCGAGTTAACAATAAATTTTGTAAATAAGGTCTTGCATTTCTAATTTCTACATAAACTAAATTCTACATAGGTTGAGTAAACAATACATAAATGAATTTTATTATTTAGGTACTACTCATGTACCTACTTGTATGAGATCTGATATGTGATCATAGTCTGTAGAAATATGTGTTTGATCATCTTCCAAATGGTCTATTTCATTAACCCCATTGAAATTGGTGCCAAGTGTCACTCAATACCATGTATCAACGGTATCCATATGCTCACAATCATCCCATTCACTGATGCTATAGGAACTGCAAAAGAAAGCCTTCAATATTTTCCAAATTTGTAGGGTTGAGTTGTCTGAGCTTCTAATTTAATGAAACTGTTGATTTCCATGCACTGTGTTAACCCGAGGTGTTTATGATCGGTCCACATTTGTCACATCCCATAATATTCTTTGCACTAAGTGTTTCCTTGTTGCTTATTCTCCCATGACATATGCACACCATTGGACTATAGATGCAACGTCTCGAAGGAAAGCACCTGTAAACTTCATCTCTTCCCTTCGAAGGGTAGTTTTAATGCATGCACCAGCATCATCGTGCTCTGCTTTTGCCTGAACAGTTTCAAAGTAGTTCCATACATGTGGCACCTTGTATTTTATGTGCAACAAACACAACCATTCAAATACACATGCGCTCTTGAACTATCTAGGACAACCATCTGACCAAATGAAATGACGATAAAATGGTATATTCATAGCTATCACGTGATCATAAAATAATTTAAATCAATGTTGCATGTAATGGATGTTGTGGGTCCGGTTGTCACTGATTTCAAAGTGAATTTCTTCGAGTATCAAATGTTTCTCTTCATTGCTATCTTGCCCATGTCGATACATGATATGGACCAGTATGCTCACCTACTCTGAGTGATAGTATTGAATTTGAATTTCATTTTGTGGTTGTAGGGTGTAATTTTTCACAAAGTCAACCACTGATAGTATTTTTCTAAGAGGGAAGGTGTCCCAGCATATTCTGAATTGCTCATCTTGCCATCGTGTTGTGACATCCCTCTATTACATCAATATAAATCGTGAAAAAAAATTGAATTCTTAATTACCTTTGTTTGCATGTCATGCTAAGTTGTAACTTAAACGTTAGAAGCTTATCCTTAATAAAGATCAGCACAATATATTTTAGGAAGGAACCTTAGGGATAAATAAGACCTTTACTCAACGTTAAAACAAGTTGTTTCATACTCATCAAAATATCAATCTTCATTTTGTCAAGCTGGCTATAAATTGCGAACATCAATTATCATTACCAATCCATTTAGGTACTACTGAATTTTTCATGGGAAAACAATACATACCTTCTTTACAAGTTTTCAACTATCTTCTACTATCCAAAAGTTCCACTTCTGTATTCAGTCTTGCTATTCATTTGCAGTGTTTATTGATTACTTATGACAATATATATATACACCCAAAATTGTAGATTAGTTCGTTTATATAGCCTTTCAACTTAATGGACTGTCCAATTTTCTTTAGATAGAACCTGAGGGGTGCACCTTCATCTATTTTAAGGTCATACAATTACCATTACAAATCTAACAGCACACCAATCATATGGATGCAATGTCAAAACATACTATTGTTTAGCATTCATTTTTATGGTACTTTAAACCACTTAGTGTGCAGAATACGATTACTTTCATTAATCATTCTCCATGCAACATCAACTCAAACAATGACAGCACATAACATGATACAATAAAATGGACACATGGAACACAAACCAAGAAGGACAACAATGTACATGGTTCACCCAAGTCCCTGGGCTACATCCACCAAACTCTCACATCTTGTGACATTATTTTATTAAAGGATCACAACTTCAACAACGAGATTGTTGTCATACATTTTGTTACATCACTCCTCATAGAGTGATTTATCTAATGTTGGAATGTCATCCCATCATTCTATTCTCATGAAAATTTCTCATTTTGTTTTATATAAATACATGTAGAGAATAATGCTCAAACTAATAAAATAAGACTCACGAGTTCACATGGTTTCAGGTTGACTCAAATAAACAGTTTTTTTTTTAATTATTCTACACTTCAAGCTTTGGAAAGACAATTTTATCTCAACCAAAAATAGGATCTCTGTCGTAATGACCCCGGGTATTTTATGGTTGTAGATCTATGTAACCAGCGGAATTCATAAATAGTCTCATACCTAAAGGAAAGTACGATGTAGGCATTACTGCATTTTGATGCATTTATAAATATAAACTTACTAGCAATGTTCTTGTGTCTAGAAGGATATAAACATCATAGTATTTTATTAATGTATAGTTATAAACTGATTGGTAGAGATTTTTGTACCTAAAGAATCCGATCTAAACATAACTATTTTAGATCCACACTAAAGTAGCAGTTTATAAATTCTTGGCATCTTTTTAATGTATAGTTATAAATACGATTGGCGGCAATTTTTGTACTTAAAGAATCCGATCTAAACATAATTGTTTTAGATCCACACTCAAGTAGCAGTTTATAGATTCTCGGCATCTTTTTGATGTATAGTTATAAATCCGATTGGCAACGATTTTTGTACCTAAATAATCTGATCTAAACATAACTATTTTAGATCCACACTCAAGTAGAATTTTATAGATTCTTGACATCTTTTTAATGTATAGTTATAAATCCGATTGGCAACGATTCTTGTACCTAAAGAATCCAATCAGACATTACTGAAAGGTATTTAACTCATGACTATAGAAGTGACTTGTATGGAAAGTACATGCCCACACATCACTGTGTTTTATCTAAACCATAAATAAAACCAAATGTAAATACTTTCATATCGAAAGCATATGATCACTCATCTCTGCGTTTTTAGTCTATACCAAAGTAATAGAATAATATTCCTATTAAGATGGAAATACGACCCTGTCAGAATACGAACTCTGCTATATATGAATACATGCAGATCAGACATCACTCTGGCAGTGATCAGACATCATTCTATTTTACTTAGTTCATGAGTATAAGAAAACAACTTGTATCGAAAGGAATAAGATCACCCATCACTTTGTTTTAAACGATTTACATAAATACTAAAGGAAAATCAAATAACCAACATTCTAGGACAGAGGTTAACCCTTCTAAGGCCAGAGTTCATGAAAAATCGTAGAAATCCTTCAACATAAGAGGGTTCTCTTATGTATGCAGACCAGGAAGACATAAAGGCATATTCCAATGGAGAAATTCATAACTTGTTTAATACGGGCCATGGAGCAGCCCGACCATTCATCGCAGCAAGGGAAGGCACCTTTCTCCAATTGAGTTTCATTCCTCAAGATTCATGCCATGCTCTTGTAGTGAACGATCGGGTTCCCTCAGACTCTGATATTTCCTTTGATCTCCAAAAAGGCAGTCGATCTCCATATATCATTATGGAGTAAAGAAAATCGGTCGTAGCTTCCTGCATTTTTACATGGATGCTCTCGATCTTTTCCCCTCACATAGGGGTTCGAATGGCACTAAGAGTTTGTTGGTCCCTCACATACCAGACAGGAGATCTCTCTCATCAGGATCTCCCAAGAGCTCCAAATGAATGCTGAGGTCCTCTCCAAAACAGAGAGAGGTTAAGTCTCTATCGCAAAGATTGAACTTCTTCTCACCTCATTGCAAAGATTGAATTCACCATACAAATGCCTGCACCCTCCCCTTATCATATCTAGGGTTTTTTGAAAGGAAAAACATGGCCGGGAATGCTATTATGAAAATACTAACAATATTCTCATTCTGAATATTCCCCCTTATTGCTGCGCATTCCTTTAGTTAAACATAAGTATTAGCTAAACAAACTCCCTCGATAGGTGGGATTTTTCTCCTCGTTGGAGGAATATCTTTTTACTTTTTCTTTAAATACCACCACTAAAAATCAGAGTTCCTATTATGATGCTAGCTCCACTTACATTTTTCCCTTTTTATTCAAAAAAAGTTGGAGGTAACTCCCCTATCACTCATAAAAAGGCAGACCCTCCCCAACTTTCCCTCTTTTTATTTTATGACTAATATTCATCTTGCTAGGAACATCTAAAAGGTAGCATCAATTTTTATCAGGGTTTGCTTGTTTGTATAGGTATATAGAGTATAGTTGTACCTATACTTACTAACTCGCCATCAACACCTTTCTTATTAATCATGGAGTTACGCCTTTTGGAAACGCTTCATATCTAGTTATATTTAAGATGGTTAGAATGTATATATATATATATATATATATATATATATATATATATATATATCTTATTTGACATGAAGCTTAAGCTACTTAGTATGAGTTCAAGGAGGAACCCTCTCGGCACGTGGTGCCCTTTAGGTGAAACAGGTTGAACTATCCTTAAGGACTAGAAGGTAAGTTAATCTACTCACGCTTACTTTGACCTAGATTGTTACTTAAGACCTTATGCTGATTAAGGAAGATCCCTTTTTTTCCTTCTAATTCCCGACACCATTTAACTTTCCCTAGTGGATTTAGCTACTTGTTGCTTAAGTTATGTCCAGGTCTCAAGTCTACCAGTTTTATAACCTAGGAAAATCACATCACCTAAAATACAAGGTTCTGTTGGTGGGGCCTTGGCCTTGAGCTCCTAACAAGAGAACAATTACATTTAGTAATTACAAAATATTGAGAGGCATAAAAAGAGGGATGTCACATGTGCCATTATGACATGTTGAATGTATTGTTGGATCTTTCCACAAAACTATGGAATAAAATCACATACTCACACCTGGTACATGAATATTAATATGTCAATAAACCAGATAAAAAAATGTGTACATGAATATTAATTTTTCAATATTCAGCAGTTTACCTGTGAAGTCACCAATTTAATCTTCCTGCTTTCTTTCCCATCATTTAGCTGATATGTCTCATATTGATAGTTCTACTTCTTGACAATTGCATTCCCGAATGCTTGATCTTCACTTTCATGGATGCAATCATACCATAATGATAGCCCACCACATTTTTTGCAAGAACCATGTACACATTGTTTTAAGTAATGTGTCTTCCCATCTTGCCTTGAACGCATTATGCTATGGATGAAATCTCTGGATGACATTGCGGTACTGTACTTGAGCATTCCTACACATGATTAGGATGCAAAAAACAATGTATATGCGCAAATGTATGGTAATATAGGTCAAACTCTATGTGGTATCTACAACAAGAAGTGTTCTAGATGGTATTGATTCTAACATACCAAGGCTTTCATTTTTCAAAAGATCTTTTTCCGAGCCTTAGCTCTACATGGGAAACTTTAAACATCTCGAACAGTTGAGTTTGTGTCTTGTCAAGATAATGTTTAACATGAGGTTCAGTTTTTCTAGAACACCTACAATGTTTTAACACATCCTTCGTGTTAGAGGAAGGCCTAGTGTTATCATGCCAAAACGTTTGCACTAGGCCCTTCACTGCATCAACTAACTTCATGTCTTTGCGGGCCAACCTACCGCTAAATGCCCATAATGTTTCCATTTGTCCCTCTACATCAAGGTTGTCTCTTCTTACTGAATATTTTTTAAGTGTCTTTGGATATAAGTGCACAATTTGTGATGTGCATTTAAGTAAATGACGTTGTCTTGTGGATCTACATACAATCGATTCAGCCAATACATGACAAGCCACATTACAGTCTTGTGAACGAGTTTTTTACCAATCGATGTCAATGCAATAGCAAGAGATTTAACAATGTGATTACTTGATTCAATATTTTTCATTGTTGTTATGCCTAAATTTCTTCTAATAGTTTCCATATTTCTATATTTAAGCAAAGCTAAAAACAATTGGCATTTACCGGCTTCGGATTTGTTATCAAAATATTGTCTCATTATTTGAGAAGAAGGATGAAGGATAGTGCGTTTAGCCACCTTACCTTCCATGGAAGTCAATCCTCTCTCGTCCACTTGTATTCGTTTAGGAGTTCTCTTTCATTTTGATGCAAAATTTGTTACCATTTGAAATGCTCAAGTGATGTTTACATCCACTACAGGCTCACAATTTATATTAGGAGATTGAACCACTGAACTTGGTTGTTGCTGAGTCACATTTGCATTGGGAGTAACATAATTATTGAACTCTTCACAAGATTGTCCGTTTACTAATGGATCAATAATATCAAATTCCATATAACCAGCTTCCTTTAATGTTGAATTATCTTCCTCAGCCTCTACGTCAGGTATCTATTGAGGGGGAATGGGAATGATTTGCTCATGTAATGAATGCTCACAATTTCTTGAATCTTCCCTCTTTTTTTGTTTTTTATTTTTTTCTTCTTCCGGTGTAAGCACCTTCCTTGTTGACTTTCATCCTCTCTTACATACATTCCCCATTGAAATCCACCAAAACCTCTACAAAACTATGGAATTATGTAAGTAATGATAAAAAATTGCATGTTGAATAGTTCTCTGTGCGCAAGTTCAGACGAATTATGTCTTTTGATACAGTAAACTTGGCCCACTCGACGCCACCCAGCATTTTCTGTAAAAACACACATCGCATATGCGATATAATGCACCTTCGATATATCGTGGATATATCGCATATGCGATATTGATTTCCATCTTTTTTAATGAACGATCAAGTTTTTAGATGTTCTCCAAAACGCATATGCGATATATCCCATATGCGATTTAGTGCATATGAGATATATCGCATATGCAATTTAGTGCTCAATGAATATATGCAATTTTCATTTATCTATGATTATGAAGACGATGATCAACAATGATGGTGATGATCAAGAGGATGACGACTATGTTGATGAGGATGAGGATGAGGATGAGGATGAGGGTTATGATGATCATGAGGATGGT
>LPNX011231010.1:22819-40319 GCA_001517045.1 Pseudotsuga menziesii | reverse complement strand
AGATGTAATCTATTACATGTATCCACTTCACATACTCAAGGAAATATTAAAATACTTAACTACTCCTCCCTTTCTGCCTAATACTCTCACAACACAAATATTCATGGATTCCATTACTACGTAACTCCCCAATCCTATAAATCCCTCGACTAAATATATCCATGGTACCCTATTGTCAAAAGCTTCTAATATGAATCATGGAAGCAAACAACAAAAGTAATTGTTTTTATTAAGGTAGGTTTCATATGGGCACTATGGAAGTTGCGAAATAAAAACGTTGATATTTTAAAAGGATTGGATTCTCAAAGAATTTGAGGAGTTGTTGCTAGTTGATCAAACATATTCTTTTGGGTATTTTAAAGAAGTTTTTTCTTTATTTCTTTAAGAACGTCACAACACACTTAATGAAGCTGGAAAAGAAAGTTCATAAATTGGAATATGAATTGAAGGTAAATAATGCTATTATAAAACACAAAGGTTATGTCATAAATGAACTAAAAGTTATCAACAAGTTACATGTGTATATGTGAGTTTGAATGATTACAGAAGAAGAAATGTTATAGGGGAAGAAAAAATGGGATAGCTATAGAAAAAATTCCTCAAATAATATGTTTATGAAGAAAATACCTTAGATTTAATTCTTAGGTAATATAGTTTAAATAATTATATATTGTTTTGTGATATCTCGATGCTTGGATTTATATTTGGTTTTGATGACATATGTGTGTAGTGACAACTAAACCGAACACCAAAATGATTTATAAGACCTTATTTTTGGATAAAAACCCCTTCACACACTATTTAAGAAAATTTATACATGCCACGACTCTTTGGAATTTGAACCTTTTACTTTATAGAAAAAAGCCACATGTTTTTAATTACTACTAATGCCATGTATACACACGATACTAAAAAAAACTATAAATAAGTTCCAAACTAGCAAAAAAAGCACAAATACGAGCCCACGAAAAAGGGAATAAATGGGTGTCCAAAAAATAATACGTTTTTATTGTTTCCAAGTGTCTATATCCTAAATTCTAGCGTTTTTCACCATTTGTTTGAAACTCTTATCAACTTCGCATTGTGTCTATATCTTAACCTGTAACGTAACTCTTATCAACCTCTTATTGGGTTGTATAAAAGATGCCATATTTCTTTGATGGGACCAATTTAGCGAGGAATATACTAGTCACAACATTTTTCATTCAAACATCACCTCTCTCTTTTAAAGTTGTTGTCGTAATTGGCTAGGTCACTCTACTAAATTTAACTAAGAGGAAAACAAAGATCTATCACTATAGGAAATTCAAAACAAATAGATAAAGCAGATTATTTTGGGTATATTACAGCAATGAAAAAATACATGTTTATTTTTATTATTTGTTATTTAATTTTATTACATTGTTTATACAATGTAGTGATGGAGAGATGGTTATCAGTGGAGATATATTTGTTATTTTATTATTTGTTTTGAAAATTAAAATATAACTATGTTTTAATCTTAATTTTGTTTGTAAAAATAGATTCAACATATTGTCACGAGATCAAACTTAACAATTCTAACTTGGATTTTATAAAATTGGCTTTTTAAAATTCCTACGAAAACTTGATCAAACTCTTAACAAAATTAAAATTAAAATTCAACCTATTCCTGTCGAGATATGGATTTGCTTTGCCAAAATAATGAGAATTAGAGATATGGATTTCCTTTACAAGAATAATGAGAATACACGTACAAAACCCAATTTTGTGCAATATTGTTGTCTAGTTGAAGAGGAAATAAAATTTAAACTTGGTTGCCACAGCCAATGAGGTCTACGCACTGTACAACAAGAGTACAGGAACCCTACATTTAGAGGCACATTGACCCATGCATTTAGAGGCACATTCGCCAAGGAAAGGGCATATTACAAAGAAGTGACAGGTTATTTATCGAATAATCCGTTATGCCCATAATTTCCTCGAAGGAGACCAAAGGAAATATTTGTAATGCATTTTGAAGAGTTAATTACTAGCAAAGTAGACTGCAGTGGTAGACAGACGAAAAACGCTGATGACCTAGGCTCACTAGCCGTGATCTAACATCAAGTCAAACCGTCCAAAAGGAAGGAATTAATATCTTTACATAGCTAATGATAACCAACAATTACACGTAGATAAAACTTACAAAGACACAGTGAAAGGATCTCTAGGTGGATGTCACAAGTATATATGATTATGCGCATTCTGGAGGGGAGAAATCCGAGAAAGCATTTCCACGAAAGAATGATCCATAAACAACTCAGTGCAATAAGATTATTGTTCTTGAATTTATGTGTTTCTAAATATCAACTTTTGCTTAGCAAGATATGAGTAAACTATTCACCGATTAAATCTGTCTGTTCTATACGCTGTGCGATTGCAATTTAAATAAGCAAATCAATAAGCTAGTAAGATTGCCTATAGATTCTGCCGGACGATCTGTTTCTCTATTGTCGATCTAATCAGCTTTGAGAAGACTTATTTAAACATGGGGTATATGTGAGCAGACATTAGATTATTTGCAACAAGCCAACCAACAAACAAAAAATATCGATGCGCACCGTCACATATACTAAAAAAAATATGGATCGATCCGCAACTTTGTTCTCTTTGCATTTTCAAAGAGCACTGTCGATAAACAGTTGACGTGGACTACTCACAATATTAATAATTATAGACAGCTTTCACAGGCTGGATTCAATTGTCATCCCACTATTTAGCACAAGACTTTCTTTCGAATCCATTGTCATCATCCAGAATGTGAGGACGAATGATCATATCTCACTGGAAAAAGGTTGATTCATGCATACCTGGTAGAAGATTTTAAAATGGAGAACCGAAAGCATCAGTATGTTCAGGGACAAGGGACATGCATTCAAAAGGAAATTCTAGATCAATTTATTGAAAAGATCCAGGTAAGAATTTCAGGATTTACTTTAATTGTCATTGTTTTTGTGAGTGAATATAAATCTTTTTAATATTTTGAGTTTATATTTTACTTTATCATAAATAAATTTACTGTAGACACCTCACATACTGTAAAAGAAAATTATATAAGGAATTATATAAAAAAAATTATATTGTAATTTTATACAAATTTTAAATTTATAATATTTTTTATTGAAAATATTAGTTTAATTATTACAATAAAAAATTATTAAAATCTAAAAATTACTCGCTAGAAATTTTATTACTATCATAAAGCTTATTGTATTCAAAATATTGATTTAATTATACTTGCTCAAAATTTTATTACTATCATACAACTTATTGTATTCAAAATATTGATTTAATTATTATAATATAAAATAAAGAAAATATAAAAGTTTCCTTCTTCTCAATATTGTTTGTGATTGTGATTCAAGTTTTCTTTAGGACTTTGTTTTGTGGCAATTGCTAGGCTGCAAACTTAGTTTTCTATAGGAATTTCGTGTTATAAAGATACCAATTATTTTAGATCAATTACTTTGGGTAAACTATTTAGATATAAAATATACTAAAATATCATTAAAATATTATAGAAATAAAAATAATTTAAAATACTATTATTAGAGAAATATAATTATGTATAACCTAGAAAAAGATTCACTAAAATATTGTAGAAAAAAAAATAATATAAACTACTAATATTATTATTAGAAAAATATAATTATATATAAGCTACAAAAAGATAATGTGTAATATATATAACTTATAGAAATATGTAAATTAATAAATATATTTATTAAGAATATTTATTTCATATAAATAAAAAACTTGAATTTATTTGTTATTAATAGTAATGATATATAAAAGAATAAATGGAAAATTTTTTTTTATTGATTTTATCATCATTTTTAAATAAATATATTGATTGTATACTATAATATTGAAAATATATTTTTATATATAATAGTTATTTTTTTGTAATTATGGTGAATATTATCAATGTTTATTAACATCAATTTTAATATATAATAAAAATTGAAAAGCTAAAAAAAATTACATTTTTTAATTGAAACAAATCTATTTTAATATCAATTTAATATCAAGGTATTCAATAAATAACTTTCATTTTGAATATATTCATGGAAAATAGAAACCATACACTCCAATAATTATAGACTTATTGTCACCGAATACTTTAATAAAGATTTTGGTATTATACATTAAAAATGAATTTGTATAAACACTAATGTGTAATCGAGGTCTTACAAAATATTGTCTTCAATTAATTATGATTTAGAATTTAACATTATATAATTGATTGATTGATTGACATAACTTATTAAAAATATATCCTTTTCATTTTAGAATGACTTGTAATAAAACTTACATAAAATCTTAAAATATATATAAAAAAAAATTAGGTATATATCATTTTCAATTAACATATTTTTAATAAAATACATTTATTATTAAAAATATGTAAAAAAAACAAATTAAGTAAATCAAATAAAACGTAAGCTTAATAAATGTATTACATAAAATATGGGATCTAAATGTTTGTCAAATTTTGAGTAAATAAAAAGTATGCTCATAATATTTGTTAATGTATTATACATGTTTTTAGAGTCTTATATCAATAAAAATTTAAGTGAGGAACCATTTTTTTAAGTAAATATTTAAATATCAGCAAATTTATTTTATAAAAAAATATTTTCTATTTTTAATATTTATAAATTATATAACTATTTTTATAATTAACAAACTGTATTTGCAATGTTGAAATATCATATATAATAGATAGTAAATGATTTTAATGTAATTTTTAATATAAAGATTATAATAAAAATTAAATGATGAATAATTATGAACTATTAAAAATATTTAACTGAAATAATTTATGTTAATTAAAGTATTATATAATTTAATTAATAATCAACAATTTATGACATACAACTGTTTTACATCTCATTTCTTAAATTTATGACATACAACTGTCATATCGATTTTTAAATAAATGTCATATCATATCATTTTCATAATTTGATTTTTAGGTAGAACATAAGCTACCTTTTATTTTCATTATTATTACCTTTTATTTTGACTCTATAAAATTAGCTAATAAAAACACGTATTTTATTACAAAAAAAACTAGTGGTTTCCATTTTCAAATTCAATACTCTCAATAATGAAATCCTAAAATACAATGAATAATGAGTCAAATGTTGAATCTAGTTAGTTTAACTATTTAATCGTGGGTCATCCTTATACACAATATTGAAGTAAATAATAATAAAGCAAATCAATATCACACCAATCTAATTGTTTTGAAAAAAAGCATAACACTCAAAACTTATTATACACAAGATGAGAAATAGTTGAATTTTAAATGGAACCTTTCAATTACAATGTAATTGAAAGGGATGTTGTCTATAGAGCCAAGAAATAATAGTTGACCATAAAAAGAAGTCGAGGGAAGGAGAAACATATAAAGACAATTCATTACTCAGTAACAACCTATTTTTCCCAAATAACATTTAAACCATTGGATTTAAAGGTAACACAAAATGCTCATTACATACATTGTTTATAAATGTATATCAAATATACACTAAGCCAATATTGGTCCAAGCCCAATGTTACTCAAAAGAACCACAGTAACTACCCATAACCAAAATGACTAAGATCACCATTAACGAAAAAGTACTATCCATAACCAAAAGTACTATTTCACCACCATAATAAACGCATCAAGTTGGTAGGAGCGCACGGTATGGTGAACCCACCACCCTAAGTACGTTTGTAAAATTTGCATGCAGCAAAAGTGTTGACCGAGGGAAAGGCACGTCTAGATTATTAGGAATGATTAACATCACGACCTTACCATTGTATCAATATAATCGTAATGCTTATTCGTACATACAAACTTATCATGAGTGCTAAGTAAACCGTGATAGTGTAGTAAAATTAAGGGTTTAACAATATCTTGAACATTGAATACCTAATGTTTTGGTGAATTCAAATAACAACAATTTTAATAATGGAGATGAAGTGATTATCAAAATTGAGACGCCATCGTCATAAATATAATTATGAGACTATGTCAATAAATTTAGAAGATAAAATATGTCATGAATAACACTTTATGTGACGGGTATGGTACCATATTAAACCAATATGATTATTAAAAAAATAGAATTGAATATTTTGGGTTATTATAAATAGCATTAGAGAAGAGTTACAAAACTTTGCGGCCTTTGGGAAAATTAAAACTAATAAGTGTTTTTTTTCTTTTCACATCACATTACAAGATCAAAAGATAAATTGCATTATGAAGACAAGCACAACAAAACTTTCCAAACAATTTGGAAAAGCAAAGCTCATTTTCTCTTCAACTATTCTACTTCGAAATAAAGAGAACAAGAAACATAGCTAAGTTTGAGAGGACTTGGGAATCCTCGGCTCAACAAGAAGAAATTATAGACTGCATACAAAACCCAAGATAGTATAATTAAAACCAAAGAAAACAAAGCCACCATTCCCTTTGGACTCAAGAATGCTTGAGCTACTTTCTAGTGCACCATGTACTATGTGTTCCATGATCTGGTTAATAAGCTATGAGGAAGTAATAGAGGCAAACAAAGCCATGGCAGTAGGTAAAGTCCCGAGGATGGATGGATTCACTACAGGCTTCTTTCAAGCCTGCTGGGAGGAAATAGGAAGGGAAAGGGAACCGGAAATCACCACTGCCACAAGAGGAAGAATTATATGTTAAATTGAATGACAACTAAAAAAGTATTACTTGTTCTAAGCTTTTAGAGACTATCCATAGATTAAAGGTAGAAATTCAAATCTTAAAAGATGATAATGTGGAAGAGAGAAAAGGACATCATGAGGTGAATCATGTCATATTACAAATAATGAAATAAATTAAACACAACGAGCAATCTATTCATACATCTAGTAATGTGGTGAAAGGCCGTAGTCATGGGAAAATTTCCAAACATCAATAATTTGAAAAAGTGGCTAAGTCTATGTCATATTGAAGGTCATCATCTGAAAATAAAAAGAATTACAATGTTAGTAGTTCAATAGACAGTTATTTATACTCTTCCCGTAGAAAGAAACACAATCCTTCTACTATTGGAGGGTCGCAAGGAGAATTCAAGAAGACTAAATCCCCAACTTTTTATGGTGATTTAGACTCACATGAGAATGATGAAGAATGATTGTTAGGTATCTCTTAATACTTCAAGGTATATGACTATTGAGCAAGTTGAAAGCTCATTTTCCTGTCCACATCCTAAATGGGAACATTGTCTAGTGGTGCTCAGAATTGAAATTATAGAAAAATTTGAAATAAATAAAGCACAAGTGGGGGTTTTTTAATAATATGTTCCAATATAAGTACATTTTTGAACGATTCTTTGATAAACATATTAAAAGGTTCCATGAATTGAAACTGGGATCTATGAACATGGATAATTTAATTAACATATTTTTAGATCTACTTTAATATGTTTCATCAATCAATGATCATAGATGAAAAAGTTATAGTCCAAAATTTTTAGGTTGACTTCCACCTTACTTCTAAGACACGGTTAAATTTAACACATGAAAAGCTCTAGAAGAATATTTGTAAAAGGATAGAATCTGTTATGAGCACAATCAAAATAGGTGTGAAAAGATAAATAAGAATAGAGAGAAGTGTAAAGTTTTTTTGCATAGCATGAAGAAATACTTCAAGCCATCGTTTTATCGGAAATTGAATAACAACTTTCAAAATGAAAGGAATTTCACTAGGACTCACAATAACTCAATATTACCAGACCAAAAGGGAGAACAAACCTGCTTTTTATGATGGAAATAAATCAACACCAACAACAGTCAAATTTTTGTGATGTCAAGTCCTCATTTGTACAAATACTATCCATGGAAAAAACAACAAAGTTTTAAATAATGTGCAAGAGTATGTGACTATTGAATAAGATGAAAGGAAACCTAGAATTTTTTGCTTCGTTGAAAGGTACACAAGTTGATTATCAATATATGATGATAGAAATCAAAGTTAAAATCTTGTCAAAACCAATTTCTATTTTGATTGATCAACGAGCATTTCGTAGTTAGATATCTCTTAAAATTGTTAACGGTTGTATTTTAAATAAAACAAAAGAAAACAGACCTTGGGTAGTGAATTTAGCTATATGTCCAAAAATGAAAATATATTCATTTGGTTAAAAGCTACATTTTCTAAGACATGAATGGTTTGAAAACAAAAAATAGATTTGAATACTCTACCATTTGGTTCTTATGATATCTTGATCTAAGCATGGACTAGTTAAAGAAACCCTATTTAATACTTGACTATTTGAACAAAACATGCACTTGTATCGACACTAATGGAAACCAAAAAGTTGTTGCTAGAATAAATAAGAAAAATTTAGTAAGACAAAAATATAATGAATGCTTAAAATGGAGTTGGTGTCAAATGTTATGACTCCAATAGGGAGGTCACATTCCACAATTTCGACAAAAAAATGTCATTCCAAGTGTAACATTTTAGCTAGCTACAAATCAATTTTAATGTGCCCTTCATATTTATGTGTCATGAGTTAGGAAATATTTTTGTTTTGTGGAACATGTTAGGAAACATTTCTCTTTTGTATTGCAAGTCGGGAAATATTTCTATTTTGTGCTTGATGTGGAAAAACATTCTCTTTTTTGTCACATGTTGTCAACCATTTCTTGTTTATGTCACATATTGGGAAACCTTTTTCAAAGCATTCACAAAAGATTCTGTAATGTAAAAATTACTTAAAGAAATGACTAAGTTCAAACAAAACTTTACTTTCCATAGTTTTCACTAGGAACTAGTTTTAGGATAGGTTTGTGTAATGCATATTTAAATGTCTTTTAAAGAAACCTTATATCTTTTATTTATCTTCAAAAACCTATTATTTTTCCATGTGGTATTTGATTGATATGTTTTATTTTATAGTACAAATAGGATAGTATATATTTCCAAGGACCAATTATGCAAGCTTAATCAAGGTCTTCTTTGATGGGAGATCATAACTGTGCATTCATGTACCTATAGACCTAAAATGTAGATTCTATGAGTTGCATTGATTTTTTAATCCTATAGAACCCATGTTAAAGTTGAATTAAATTATGTCCCCTCCTTTAGCATCTATGTTATCTAGGCGGTGCTAGCTGAAATTTGTACTATCCATCCTTAGCTAAGATATATTATCACACAAAAATGGTTTATTGAAATATAGAATTTTAATGTCCCAAAAAACTAAAAAAATAATAGCAGGTTCACCAAAACTACCTATGTTGGACATGATTGGACTTGCGGAATGTTTTGTACTCTATTTATACTGTTGTTTTGTCATAAGTTGTTCTTGTGTCCTTCTTTCTTGCTTTCAAATGTGAATATTTATGTGTTTACTCATGATGTTTTAAGGTTGATTAATATGCTATTGTTATGGTTATGCAATGTTATGTATGTTAGATACTTTGATTATGTACTTTACTAATTTTCACATGCTTTTACCATCGTATACATGATTCTTACTTAACTTTGTTAATGGATAAAGGGGTGGAGTGGCGGGACTATTTTCCCATGTAACTAACTGAGAGGTAATAGTTTCTACTTATCCTAGCGAGCTTACTTAGTTTTGTTTGAACTAAGGCACTTATTCCTTTTTATGTGCAGGTTCACTTAGTGTTGGATAACCGCTTATAAAAAGCTAAATGGGAAATCCATCTGTTGAATTACTAGCTCACATCTTTGCAGATCTATCCTAGCAACATTGTACTGGTTATTTTTGTTAATATTATGGCTTTATTATAGTGATGGTTTTTTACAGCATTTGTTATCTATGTGACACAGATTCATTACTTATGTGTTGCTATGGTGTAAATGTTTCAAGACATGTTCATTTCATAACATATTTTATTATATGTTTACTTTATAGTTTGTAATACTTTGTAAAAACTTTGCCTAAAAAATATTCCATGGCATATTTGATATGACATGGCCTTAGGGCTTAAAGTCTAAAATATTAGATGTACAAGTTATTAATACTTAAAGGCTAAGGTATTCGATACATGTAATAGTTTCAACTTTCTACTGATTTGGGTGGCAAGTTTACGATATAGTCCATAGACCATACGAATAATGGTTGGGTGTGCACTAATGG
Organism: Pseudotsuga menziesii; assembly: GCA_001517045.1. Lineage (NCBI taxonomy): Eukaryota > Viridiplantae > Streptophyta > Pinopsida > Pinales > Pinaceae > Pseudotsuga > Pseudotsuga menziesii. Next base: position 30,165 of record LPNX011231010.1, on the reverse strand, counting down.
TGGCCAGGGTGTCACTTTTAATGCACCTTCAAAAGAGAGGAAGCCATGCTTAAGGCTTAGCCCAAGCGTTAGTGTAAAATACCTCAAAAAATTCAATGTCGTTAGGTGTGAAAAAGGGGTAAGATTTTGGATTTGCTGTTACCACAAAATGAGTCCAAAATGTTAGTGGCATATTTTTCTTTTTCATGACATTAATTTTGTGAAGGTTTCAAGTTCTGATCATCATTCATAGCATGCCATCCACCCAAGTTGGTTTAATGGATGATTTGATGTCAACATATGGTAGTTTTGGTGCTCATACCAATTTATGTTCAACAACTTGTACTCCTTATAAGTAAAACTAGCCTACCTATCAAAGGCCTTCGGTGCAACAGTCGAAGATGACCAAACCAAGTTATTTCAATTTGTGAATCATAATGAGGACCTATAAATGATAAAGGTTGTCTTACCTTTAATGGAAACATTCTGGTGCCAGATAAACCCAAGAAGGATCTTAACCTAATACTCTTAATAAATAACCTTGGTGAAGTATGAGCAATAAGACAAAAATATTTAAGCCACCAAAATATTTATCAACCAATTAGTATAATCCCTATTAGCAAATATATCACTTTGGTAATATCACATAAAATCAATTCTCAATTTACCATTTCTTACTTTTGATTTAGCTTTCTACATGCTACAATACTATTTGAAAAACAAATGAACGCCACTTAATAGATGACATCTTGACACCATATTTATGTCTTATACAAGTTCATGAAGGCTTTATTTGAGTTCTTACCTCCCCCTTAACTTGATCTTAATTATTAAAAACTTCAACTGGAAATAATGAATCAAAACTATTATAACATAAACTGGGAGTAGCCATTTTTGTCTACCAACCTACAAGCACTTTCCTTGTTTGAAGTCGAGCATTGTTGGTCCCCTTTTTATGAACTCAATTAATAAATTCAGATGACATAAATTTAAACAAAATTATAGAAAGACTCTGGGGCCCCTTTTTGTGTATAGATATTTCAAGGAACACGATACCAAAATGATTCCATATACACTATAAAGTACATTGATAAAAAGAATGAAATATTGCAACAAAACCGACTTAACTTTCTTGATAACAATTAGTTTCAAATGCATTATATATATATGCTTGAATCCATTTGCAGAACAGTATCATTTGTACATAAATCAAATGGGGAAAGCAAAGCATTCAAGAACATGAAAAAGAGACAGACAAAAATGTATGTGGTTCACCCACTCTATGGGATACGTCCACCAAACCGATCTATCATGTATTATTCATTCAATCAAAGGAAATACATTCTGCAACATTTTTGTTGCCATACAATCTTTGGTTAATATCAATGGAGTATCTCTAAACCATCCATTAACAAGAGTAAAAATTGAATCCTAAGGGATCAATTATATATTCCTTATGCATACACACATGAAATACTAGTTATTATCTGGATTTAGACTCAAAAAGAGAGACCTTGCTTTACTAGTCACTATAATTTTGTGATCATGCAATTTATTAACCTGGCTAGGGTTGTGTCCCACTTCCGAGCACATAATTTATAATAGATTTAATTAGCCCTCCATGCGTTCTTAATTATGTTAAGAATTCCCTAAATATAAATATATAGAAGCTATGACCATCATTGAGCTGTACAATGATCCTTCGATAGATACGACTCACACCTTGAGGAATAGTGAGCCTCGAAAAATTTATCCATTTTAAAATATGTAAAGAAACCCTCTAAGCTATCCAACTCATGGCATAACTCCTTATAGCCATACCATGCATACAAAAGGAATTAGAACTACTTGTCTCATATCTCTTTTCGTGATAAATGGGTTGAGGTTGTGAGAATGGAAAACAATGTTTTTTTTTTCATTTGGGAAGTCCTCTAGATTTAGAGCATCCACTCTCTCATTTCCATTGCCGTGAGAGGTTTAAAGGAAAACCTCACCCCACATGAAGATTCCCAAAACCCAACAAAAATACTGTGCTTTCCTACTTACCATGCAAAGCCCATTGGACAACTCCTTTGCCTGCTTTTTACCTGTGTAAATTCATTGCCGAGTCGATGCATTCATAGTTGAAGGAATTTAGAGCCACTAGATCCTTCAGGCATTAATCATATCTTGTTCATTTTTTTTTATCCATCAGAATTAATGTTATATAGGAACCCTTCACCCCTACGAGAATCATACTTCCCTACCTACCATTGGATGATTACCTATGGTTTATAAGCCAGTTCCCAATCTAGGTGTCAAGGCTTACATGAATTCCTTTAAGTCTATCATGTATCAATTTCTTTTCAGCAAGAATCTAACAAGAGTTCTCCCGCTCATGAAATAATTGCTGACAGGAATGCCCTACGTGGCCCTAAAATGACCCAGGCATTTTTAATAAATCAAAAATATTTGTTTGCAAATACTTTATAAAGAACAGTGCACATGTGTAAGTTTATGGATCTACAGTCAAGTGAAAAACCCCATTGGGAATTGGGACTGTATACAGTCTTCTAGCTGAACCAACTAGGATTCGAAAGGCATAAGCTCATAATGAGTTCAGAGGAATGCATGTTACACAAAAAAAATGGCAAAACCGCCCAAGCAAAATGTTGATGGAAGCTTCAGGAATTATAAGGGTGGAATTTCACTTAGAAAAATATTGTAACGTATTTTCGCATCGTACAGACAGGAATGTGATTAATTGTTTGGTAAACAGGAAAAATCCATTATGCAAATTCATAGGAAGGCGCCATAAACCACATCCCAGGCCAAGGATTCAGGCTGAAGTTAAATACCACTCGAACTTACCCATTTTTAGATCGTGGATCGTGTTAGTCATCATGCATCTCGAGATCTTAAAGCAATTTTTACCAAATGACAAATAGAAAATTCCTTGACCATGGATCTGAGAAAACATACCCTTTACTCGAGATGAAATCATCCTGATTAGACAACCTAAACCTCGACCCCATCATGCAATGTGAAGGAGAGGAAGCGCTCGACCGGTTGTCCATTCACAATTGATTCCTATATGAGTGATCTACTGAAAACACAGAGACATACTTCCTCTAACTACCACTCGGAGTCCCCAATTGGGAGAATGCCAACAACTCCCGTCGTGCTGGTAAGGTTGACTGGGAGAAAGGCTTTCCGCAAAGACAGAAATTCCAATATCTTCTCTGAAGGATTCCATGCCCATCCCTACATCTCTACTCCCCATCATATAATATTACTCATTTAATGAGAAGTGCCATGCTCCTTCTCCCACCCAGGCCGGATTTCTAAACATTGCATGCTGTTGCGACTGTCGAGCAGAATTTTGTGCTAGCAATTCCCATGGTTATGGTGGCCATTTCTGCCCTAAGCATTGGTTGAAGCTGTCAATGTTCAAGGATGATTTATTTCCTTTATTCAAGCTGAACCTCTCCTTATGTTAATCCAGGATTAAAGCACTAAAACTTAGAGGATCTAATTAAACATTCATGCTTTTAGTTGAAGAGGATTAAATATAAATGCTTTAAAATACTGTGTCCATCATTTTTCCTTTATGATGAACTTTATAATAATATTTCATGTTGTGTTTATAAGGACTCAAATAAAAATAGTCCATGGCTTTTCATAAGACTTAAATCTTTCATTCTTTTAGACTTAATAGTCCGTGCCTAAATCTATCAATTTTCTTATAGATAGATTTTCAAAGAATAATACTTGTGTTTTATGAACACTTACTTTATCATTATATCATATGTATTTTATCTATCATTTTTCTTGTAGATAGATTTCAAAATAAAAAATACTTTGTCTTTTACAAAGACTTAATTTATCATTTTTTCATTGGTCCTTATGATATACTTTATATCATATGTCTTTTATCTATCATTTTTCTTATAGATAGATTTTCAAATAATAATACTTGTCTTTTTATAACGACTTAATTTATCAAACCTTTTTTTTCGATCCCTTAGTGGAAGTTCATCCACCACCCTAGTTCTTGTCGCACATGTGTTTGTCAGCCCCCCTTTTCTTATTAAATTTTTGCCTAACTGATTTAGCGGGAGACTAGGGTTTCTCACTTATGCTTTCCTATTTTGGGTTGCGTACTAAAGGGAATATTATGGCTTCCAAATCATTTGTTATTCAACATAGTGTTTTTTCAGTTGCCTGCCGTTAAGTTGTCTTGATGTTTTATGATTTAGGAAGTTAATCGCCTAACTTTCAGGTTTCTTCTGGTGGGGCCTTGGACATGAGCTCCTCACCCAGAAGCCCTCATACAATAACATTCAAAATTGAAATTTGCTTAGGGGTATATAGGAGGGACATTACAGATAGTCTGGCAATTTCGTAGCATTGTTTCTTGCTCTCTGCTCTAGTTCAGTATGAAGGAACTAGTTTCGATGTCTTAGAAGATAGGTACGATTAATAGTTTGGTTTCACAGCATCATTTTCTTGTTTATATTTTTTACACATCATACTTCTCATCATGGCTTTTGTTCTGTGGTTGCAGGATACATGGGTGGACATTATTGGAGTTGCGAAATGTTCTGTACTCTATTTATACTGTTGTTTGTCTTAAACTATTCTTACGTCCTTCTTTCTTGATTTCAGATGTAAATATTTATGTTTTTACTCATGATGTCTTAAGTTTGATTAATATGCTACTATGGTGTAAATGTTTCAAGACATGTCCATGTCGTAACATATTTTATTATATGTTTAATTTATAGTTTGTAATACTTTGTAAAAACATTGGCTAAAAAATATTCCATGGCATATTTCATATGCCATGGCCTTATGGATTAAAGCCTAAAGTATTCGATGCACAAGGTATTAATATTTAAAGGCTAAGGTATTCGATATATTTAATAGTTTCAACCTTATGTTGATTTGGGTTGCAAGTTTATGATAGAGTCCATAGACTATATGACTATTGGTTGGGTGTGCACTAATGGTGGCCAGGGTGGCACTTTTAATGCACCTTCAAAAGAGAGGAAACCATGCTTAGGGATTGGCCCAAGTGTTAGTCTGGCAATTTCGTAACATTGTTGCTTTCTCTCTGCTCTAGTTCAGTATGAAGGAAATTGTTTTGATGGCTTAGTAGACATGTATGAATAACGGTTTGGTTTCATAGCATCATTTTCTTGTTTATATTTTTTACACATCATAGTTCTCATCATGGATTTCATTTTATGGTTGCAGGTTACAGGCGTGGTGAGGAAAAGCATGGTTCGTCCCTCGAGGACAAGACCATAGGAAAAGCCATACCCTTACGGTAAGCCTGCTACACAAGTATTCACTAGTCGCCTCTTAGTTTCGTGGTTATGACTGAGTTGTCACTCATTGATGGTTGAGATTGATTGAGTGTGGTTCCAATGGATGTGTTTGGGTTTTGGAGGATTAATTGTAACTTAAGCGAATGATGCGTTTGGAAAGCTACAAGCATTGGGGTTTCATTAGTTGGGGTTTTTCATTTCTCCTTCAAGCCTGAACCATTTATATGTAAATGAATTTATTAATGGAACTCAGTGTATTGAAAAAGTCTTGGGTAACTCCATGACAGGCTCTGTGGATTTTGTATTTAATGTTTTGGTTATGAAACTGGCCATGGGCAGCACCATTGCTCGCAGTGGTGTAAGTTCGTAAGAAAACGACTGTGTAAAATCTTTAATGGATTGTAACAAATGGGTTTATGAATATATGTTGTGATTGATTTTTGTGTTTGAAAATCCCGGTGGATTGTATGGATTCGCCTTTGTTATTTACTTTGTTGGTAAGGATGATAATGGGTGTCAGTGTTATGGCTTGGGGCCATGCCATGAATGGCATTAGCACTCACCATTGTAGCTGCGATAACGTAAATGGGTGAATTATTATTGTTTTAAATATGATGCGTGGATTAAATTGATGCCAACTATGGGTGAAAACCTTTCATTGGCAAAAGTTGTAGTTGGTTAAATCGTTACAGGGTTTTATAGTAAATTAATTTACTGTGTGGCCCAAGTATGAGGTCGAGGGTCATATATGACTACGTGTATAAATTGTAATGGGTCTTACAACCTCGATGTAAAGAGTTAAATATTAGACTCACAACCTGTATGTACATAGTGTATCATCGCTTGTAAATAAAACTAACCCTACAGGATTTGATCCTGGATCGTGTAAAGCAGCGAGGGTTGTAGTTATGGAAACGATTTGGCTTAAGTGCCCACAGGATTCGATCCTGCGACCTCTATACAATTTTATTGGGTATTTTAAATGATTAATTTGTATTAATAATCTTGTGTTTTTATTACATTAGACATTTGTATATATGGTATGCGATTTCTATAATGTGAATTCATAATGTTAGAGATTTTGATATTTTTATTTATGCATTGGTTTTAAAATGTTGATAATAACATTACTACTTATGCTTTGTAGATGTAGCTAGTTCTAATTTTATAAATCATTGACCATTTATATGGTCTCAATACTTGGACTGTTAATTGGCTTGTGATATTATTTGGTTAATGGAAAGTGATAATGTTTATCTTGGTTGTTAGCATGAGTTTATTTATACAAACCTGAGAGTTCTTCGCTAGTTTTTATCTTAGCTTGGTTACTTTAGGATTTATGGTTACTCTTAGATAAAGAATACTGTGTTTATAATATTTGTTAAATTTGTAACATCCCTCCAGCATGCTTTGGATATTTTTGTACTTCTAATATATTGTACTTGCTTCTGGTGAAGAGCTCAAGGCCGAGGCCCCACCAGAAGAAAAACTGTGCAGGCTAAATGAGTTAATTACCTTAGTAAAGAACCTAGGTGACTTAAAGACATTGACACAACTAGAGATGGGAAACTAAAGTCCACTACAGCAAAAATGGATGGCTTGGCAGCCATAAATATCCCTTAGTATGCAACCCGAAAGAGGAGAGTGCAAGTGAAAAACCGTAGTCCCCTGCAAAAATTTGTTAGGCGAAAATTTAATAACGCAAAGGGGCTGACAAACATATGTGTGACAAGAACTAGGAAGGTGAATGGATTCCACTAATGGATCGGGAAAAAGGTTAGAAAAACTATAAATATATGTGCTCATATATTTATAATAATAACCATCCATTTATTAAAGGAAAGGATAGATTTAAGTCTTTATAAAAAGACAAGCATTATTATAATATGAAGTCTATCTATAAGGAGAATGATAGATAAAAGACATAAGTATGATGATATAAAGTATATCATGATGACAAAGAAAATAATAGATTAAGACAAGTATATGAAGTCTATATATGATGGATCTAATCCTTTATAAAAGAAATGGAGTATTATGATATAAAGTATATCA
>LPNX011231010.1:0-22434 GCA_001517045.1 Pseudotsuga menziesii | reverse complement strand
TATAAGTTTAAATGAGATATATATCTCTGGTCAAATAGAAAATATAATTATAATAATAACACCTAGCAGCACTGATCATGGGAAATGAACCATGTGCACGCCAATGTAATTATTATACGACAGTCACTCTAGGATCTGACAAAGAAAAGGACAACATTTCATGCACAAAAAGGGCTGATTCACTGCATAGGAAAAGATGGACGGTTACAAACAGGCTGGAATAATTTCAAATTGGCGTTTGCTAGAAATGAGGTAGTTTGGTAGCGTGGAAAGGTTATACAAGGAGGGATAATATGAGATAGTTTTGGGGGATGGTAGGGATTGAGGGAAAATTAAAAGTCTTATTTAGGAAGGTGATTTTCCCTTGAGAAAAATCAATGAGGCTCGAAGGTGGTTTGCTTCACAACAGAATATTGGAGAGGTGATAGGTATGGGAGGAGGACTACACTAAAATAGTGTGAGGTGTTCGGGACATGGAATTGAAAATCAGTTCTAGTAGTGGGAGATTTTCATATCTGGGCATATAAATCAATTTGTTGAGTTTAGGTACGGAGCTTATCCGTGATCTGGTAAGAGGATTATAGCTAGTTTAGATATATGAGATCCAATTCTATATATACTTGTGATTGTTGTTTAATGGCATTTTAACGACGGAGGTCCTACTCTCTACATATGATTTTGTTGTAGATAAACCCTGAGATACAAAACTCTGCATAGATTCACCGTGAAGGTATTCCTTTCGATCGATAGGCATTCATCATTTTGTATTTGAATATCGTAGCTTGCATACCTGGAAGACCCAATCGCTAACCAGTACCTGTAACTATGGGAACGTATACCTATCATGTAGACTGATTCCATGTTTTCATCTTGATTCTCTCCTGTTTCTTTGTTTGGGTATGAGCCATGTCTTTCTAGCATAGATCTATGGAATTTGAAAATTTATAAACCAGTGTTGAGTATTTAGATGTGCAAATTGGGATTATTCCTAAACCCTCATTGCATTGTGACATGGTAAATACCCAACCCATAGCTTAGATCTGAGATGGATTAGTTATAAGTCAAGTTATAAATCAATGCAGAGTTGTAGAATGGTATAGATCCAACACACGGTCTAAGATCTGTGATTTTCATGGTTATAAATCGTGTTGACCAACCAGCGTTGAGTTGTAGACTGGTTTAAATCCCTTGCTATCTATATTATAATTCGATTTGTGAAATTCAGTGCTGAAGCGGTTATACATCCCTTACTTGCTAGCTGTTAGAAGCGGCTGACATAAAAGAATAACCGATTCTTTTAGTAATAGATGCTCTCCTATGAAATAGTTGTTGGCCTGATTCAATAGGGACCCGTAACTTATTTACCATATTCGAGATGACAAGTATACCTATGAGAGTCACTAAAGATAAGGGTTTATTATGTGGTGATTAGTATATTCTTTTGAAATACATACAAGTTCACGCTTCGGATTATGTCTCTCAAAACCTTTCCAATCGCTACTTCTGTCATGGTGACCACTGACGCATGGACCTTTTTGTAACATCCCCCTCACACCACGAAAAAACCTAAGAGCGACTACGACTCGTAAAAATAGGAAGTGAATCATAAATACGTCCATGGGGAATAGAAATTCCTCACCTCAATGAGGTTACTCCCACCACTAGTAATCAAGGGTACTTGAGACCTATAACATTATATATATTGGAGATATATATTTGTGATATGTAAAAACATTATAATAATGGAGAACATAGTATATATATTGCAGATATACATGTAAGAACATTATAATGGAGAACATTATATATATTGGAGACATGTATCTATTTTAGATATATATATATATATATATATATATATATTACATATAATCATGAAGCATTACATGGCTCATACATATATGTATTATATGTAAACCATTATATATATAATAGTGAAGAACATTATATATATATATTAATGAAGAACATTATATATACGGGAGATTTACATATCTACATGTAAAACATAGCATTACATAGAAAGCCTTTTTCTAAGTTGAAGATTTGGTATATTGTGAATGTATATTGTAGAATTGTGTTGTTTATTATATCTAGCATTTAGGGATGCTGAATAGATATAATAGGTATGCATTTATATTGCAGAATTGTGTTGTTTATTATATCTAGCATTTAGGGATGCTGAATAGATATAATGGGTATGCATTTATATTGCAGAATTGTGTTGTTTATTATATCTAGCATTTAGGGCTGCTGAATAGATATAATGGGTATGCGTTTATGGTATTTACACTTTTATATTGCTGAGAAGTTAGTTATTGCAGCGGATCTTAATTTTATTGCTATTGTTCCGAATAAAAAATATTAAGCATGGGGGCTTAAATCTTTATGCTGCATTTCGAGTGCCTCTTGTGAAGTGGAAATTTCAAAGTTCTGAAATTTGTTACACTTCAAGTATTACGTATTGAAACAAGTCCTATATATATATATTAGTGGAGATTATAGTAAAATAAATATATATATATATATATATGAGGAACATCAAATAAAAAGATAGCAACAAGAATTTATATATAAATGTAAATCTAAAAGAAAAGCATTATAATTATGGTAGAGAAGAATACCAATGCTGATTGATTTACCGGTCGGTTATAACTTTTAACTGTGGAGGTGTTATTAATGCCTAGGCTTATATTGATTATTGACCAGGAGTTACTACATTACCTCATTTTATACCGGCTAATTATGGGATTATAACTTTTAACTGTGGAAGTGTTATTAATGCCTGGACTTATATTGATTATTGACCAGGAGTTATTACATTTCCTTATTTTATACCGGCTAATTATGGGGTGTTGTTGAATTACATTGACTCATTTCTTGACTACTGACTTTCAGCCATTACAAAAATTACCAGGAATCACAGCCATTTACTATGGAGGCGTGGCTGAAATCCTTGGATTTATTGTGTGATTACTAACGTTCAACGGTTATTAAAAATTTGCCGGATTCTTAGCCACCAATGGAGGAAGGCATTAATTATGCTATGTTGGGACGGGGAATTTTTTTTTAGAGAAATAATAAAGAAGGGATTGGGGCGTTTTTCTAGGACAGGCCCCCCGCTTTTGTTTGGTTTTGAACAGAAGAGATTAGGGTTAGAGGGGGGTGGTGTTTTGAAAAAAAAATCTCTGCCTTTCTGTGGAGAGTTCTCTTCATTGTGGAGGGTAGGTTATTAATTTCTCTTTTGGAGCTGAATGCTGAAGAGAGCTGGAAAATACTATTGTGGAGGTTAATTTTGGTCCTCCACTATTTTAGATCTTGCAGAGCGTATGATTGAAGGCTATTTTTTTTTTTATCTATGTCTTTTCATTTTGGATGGGAATGCCTTTTATGACTTTTGAACTACCTGCGTCTTTGGATTGTGATACTGTATGCGTTGTGGATTTTACAACCACATGTGTTCCCGCATTGCGGATTGGGAAGTAATAAGGATCTGGACTTCCAGCATTTTCATGCTTGGGATTTAGACCATGTAGTGATAGTGGTAAGTCCCAGGTATGCGATGGGAGAGCTACGCCTTACTTGTGATCCCTTTCAACTAACGGATACAATCTGTTTAGATCTCAGCGAACGTTTTGTGCTATTCTTTGATTTTCAGTATTAAAATGTAAGAAATTGTCTGCAAGGGGCGTTCTTGGTATTGGAAATACATCCAACGTGAGCTTTTCCTTGCTGCGTTGTGATTGTTGTTGGTGCCTCGGCTTTATCAGGGTGGATCACGACCTCTGTAACATGCCATCCTTTTGGGGTTTAAGTTTTATGAGCTTAACTTGGTGTAGATGATGGCCTCGTAAACATTTCAGTATCATGTGTTGTTTTTGGAATGCTTGTGCTGATTGTAGATTGCGCCCTTGGTTTTATGGACTTGGGATGCCTGTGTTGTGTTTCCCATTCAAAAGTCCACAAATTCCTATAATGATTGCAGATCACGCCTTGTTTTTTTTAATGGACTCAGAATGCCTGGGTTTTCTTCGCTATTCAAAAGATCTGGTATTCCTGTGCTGAAGGTGATAAAAAGCTAGGACACTGGTACGCTTGCACTTTATTAGAACTGAACCCCCACCTTCGATTTAAGGAAAATGTGAATTTAGGTTTATAAATATTTGTTTTGAGGCGTAAAAGATGTTGGCCTGCGGTTATGGACCTAAATATACTCTTGAGCCATATTATTAACTAATATTTAGTGAATCATGAACAGTTGTTAGTTTTGTTGTGATGGGTTACTAAATTTTCATTTGCAATCTATGAGCTTATCAAGATAATGTACTTTGATTTATGACCTTTCTTGTAATGGTATCAACGTGAGGTATACCTACAATGAACCCCAATGTCGGAGTTGGTTATGGCGAATTAAGCTTCTATGATTCGACTTCCATTCAGTCGTGTCCGAATTCATAATTGGAGCCACAGCCTCTTCATGGAGCCATATTGATGATGACTCCCAGGTTGTAGATATTCTTGTCCTAGCATAAGTATTTATATACGTTATAATTGGGATGTCCTTTATTTTGAAAAACTGGTTTGCTTTTGAATTTAACAAGATAAGGTGAACTCCGGACCTTGTGTCTGGATTATAGAACAACTTGGAGAAAGTTGGAATGGGAATGGATTGAGACTCTCATAATCAAGTTATCTTGGAACTTGAGTAGCTTTCAGTTTTATAACCTTACCTTAGTGTGTTTTCCTCCCAGCTCAAGTGTGACTCTAGGCTGCAAGTTAAGTAATCGATTTATGAATGTGTACATAGTTGCCTTCTGTTTGCTTATTTGTTGCAGATCAAGAAGTCAACCCCTTATTTCTGTGATCGGAGTGCAAAAGCATTCGTTGACATTAACTCTACAAGTTAAAATTGTTTAGGAAAATGTGTCTGTAATTGCCTACTACCTGCCTTGTGGTTGTTAGATTTTCTCAGGTGTCCAGGTTTCTTGTACTGACCTGAATCAAGCATACACATGCCTCGGAACTAGTTTTGGGTACAACAAGAATGTATGGGAAATTTGTATGAAGAATACCTGTGCTCTTGAATATTTTTTGTATCTTAAGAGTATGCAAGGAGGAACCTTGCAGCGAAGAAAATGGTAATTGGAAGGTATCTCTCAGTGGAGAATTTAGGCAAAGGATGTGCCATGAATTTGTAGAACTACTCTCAATAAATTAATATAACACAAGCTTTGGTGGACGTAGCCTCGAGGATAAGGTGAACCACGTACTCCGGTGTCTCTTTCATGTTTGCGCCTCGTGTTGTTTATCTTCGCTACAATATTGGTGTCTCTGTGTGTTGAGTCTAAATGTTTATTTTCTTCATGTTATTTTTGTACATTTGATCATGCTCTGCAAATGTACTGTAGTACTGTAAAATGATAGTCAAAGAATTGTTGTTGTTATCATAGCGTTCTATTGAACGCATAGTAAGTCATTTTTCAGAACACTATGATGATATAATGCTAGTCGGTGTAAATAATGCTGGAGTTTACATGAAAGAAAATTGTCGAATAATTGCTTTACAATGCACATGGTTTTGACGTATTAGATATGAAATTTCTTGTAAAGTTTTCCACAAACAGGTTGGACCCCTTCATAGTAATAAAGGAAACAAAAAAAAACTTACCATTTTTCCGCACTTATTGGCATCAAGGGCTAAGAGGGACATTACATATGGTATCAGAGCGAGAGTTAAAACGCTCGGACCTGATGGACTCATCGGCATGCAGGTATGTTGTCAACTATGTGTTTGATTATGTGATATTATGGTACATGCTATACAAGAAGATATCGCTGAACTCTCTGCACATGTTTCTGAGAATTATGTGTAATGCATGAAGTTAGTTGCATGTACTGAAATACAGGAAAGGTTATCTGTTTAATTTGGGGAAAGAGAAAATGAAGACACTATTAGGCTTGTCTAAAACAAGATATAATTATGTGCTTTACATACGTATTGATGAAGTGAAATGCAAGTTGAAATTGTGTTTGGTAAGATTAAGTACAAAATATTAAGACATCAAAAAATATTGAAGAGGAAGTAAAGCCTTGATATGATGCAGAGATATATTTTTACCGCAGTCAAATAAGAACATGCTGTCATGTAATTTGTTTATGAGGGTAAGACGTGACTTATTTTGGGTAAGGATTGTGAGTAGATAATGCAGGTATGCATGGTTACAAGAAGCAACATCACATGAGGACCAAAGGAAAAAGATGGAATCCATAGTAGAAATGGTAACATTTGGAGTCTGTATGATTCCTTTCTTATTATGAAGGTTACTAACATTTGATTAGTTATATTGAAATTTGGAAAAGGCATAGTTTCAATAATTTGTTATGTTAAGAATAGAAAATTTTGGAAAAATTCTAGCATAGTAGCTAATTATAGAATCTTTTGGGATGATCTATATATGCATCAAATTATGATGAATATGTAATGTAAGTCACTCAGGCCTAGAGGGCTTAGGTAGAAATACCTTGATGATAAGCTATGGAGCATGGGGAATGTCAAGCTACCTCGTGGATATGGTATTGAGCGAGTAGGCGTGAAACATCAAGTATGCCTGGAGATATGAAAGTTGTGTTTGAGGAGGAACTTCCTCGGCTTTAGAATAAAGAATATGTCAAGTAGATATTATCACATTTTTCATGTTTGAAATGACATTTCATGTATGTTATGGTAACTCATAGAGCATTGGAATTTTGCAGGTGGTGAATTGTGGAAGTCCTAGTTGGACCACAACTGAATAATCGAATGGAAGTTAAATTGGATTACCTATGAAATTTGGCTAGAGTATAGCCAAAGTGAAATGGTAAAGTATCTTGTGCTTAAAAAGATAATGCTTCTCGCTATATTGCACTAAATATAGAGGCTTGTATTGGATGAACAAGAACATCATCAGACCTAACATAAGTGGTTAAGGTGTGAAATGGTGGCAAGTAGCCCACTTGGAATTTATGATGTTATCAGTTTTCCACACATAAATGTGGCATAAAGATGGAATGTCTCGTCACTGTAATTATCCAAACAACAGAGGGATAAAAATGTCTAAAGTTATTTGAGTTGATGAATGTTACATAACATTTTACACTGACACTGCAGGATATGCAAAGAACGTCATTAGTTGGGATTGCCTGGTAGGAAAGGTATTCACTGCCTTAAATAATGAGGTGAAGAAACACTGATTGTCGAATCTCTACGTTTTATGAACCAAGGATTCAACTGTGGATTATCTGGTTTATACTGACATTGCAGGTTTCACCATGATGATGACGAGTGCTACAAGCAGCATTCACTACGATATATTAAAAAAAATCTTCCTGCATAAATATGTTGCGTTCAACTTGCGCAGAAATGTGTAAGGATTAATTCCTAGTTAAATTACAAGGTTATTTCACTCATAAGTGATGATTAAGCCGCTGCAACTTATGAGTAGTTAATAAAATTGTGAGTTATTGATAGATGTTTGACTAACCGTATAGCCGACTCACAAGTTGGGACAATGACGGTAAAAGTCATGCGAAGCACCGAGGGGTGTGCATTATGATTCGTAAAGTGAAATCTATACTAAAGAAAATTTGCATGTTGTGGGAGCACCATGGTGTTAGGCAAGTGATTGCCGCGTGAGCACATCGGTGTTAGACATGTATGCCGCAAGAGCACAATGGTGTTAGGCAAGTGATTGCCATGTGAGCACATTGGTGTTAGGCGCATGGTGTGGCAAGAAAAGACCTAGGCAAAATTGGACATCTGGAAGACAGGACGCTGTCTGATGTCGCTGAGGAGAAAACTTTTGACTGGTGGTCAGAAGGGAGAGTAACCTCAGCAATAAATGTAAGTCCACCCAAAAATTTAACTCCAAGGAGAGTTCAAATGATAATGAAAAAGAAAGTTGTGTTAGCAGCTTTCCAAATCACTAAACGGTTACATGCCTCAAATGTGAAGGAATGCTGAAATTAAATTATGTTGAATTTTGGTTTTTACAATGATTATTGATGGGATGAAAATCTAAAGCAATGTTTCAAGTTGAGAAACACAATGCAGTCCTCATTCTTATAAATACTAAAGTATGTAAGTTCTGATCATAGCCTTCGTAGGTCTGGCAAAGAAGAGGTTAAAAGCCAAACTGGACCTTCACTCACCAGAGTGTGAACATAAGTGAAGAGGGCCAGTAAGGTCAAGGAACACAAACAAGAACACCGAGGACGGTGTTAATTCTAGGGGGTAAGGATGTAACATCCCCCTCGCACCATGAAAAAACCTAAGAGCGACTACGACTCGTAAAAATAGGAAGTGAATCATAAATACGTCCATGGGGAATAGAAATTCCTCACCTCAATGAGGTTACTCCCACCACTAGTAATCAAGGGTACTTGAGACCTATAACATTATATATATTGGAGATATATATTTGTGATATGTAAAAACATTATAATAATGGAGAACATAGTATATATATTGGAGATATACATGTAAGAACATTATAATGGAGAACATTATATATATTGGAGACATGTATCTATTTTAGATATATATATATATATTACATATAATCATGAAGCATTACATGGCTCATACATATATGTATTATATGTAAACCATTATATATATAATAGTGAAGAACATTATATATATTGGAGATATATATATTCCAGACATGTAGAACATTATATATATATATATATATATATATATATATATATTAATGAAGAACATTATATATACGGGAGATTTACATATCTACATGTAAAACATAGCATTACATACAAAGCCTTTTTCTAAGTTGAAGATTTGGTATATTGTCAATGTATATTGCAGAATTGTGTTGTTTATTATATCTAGCGTTTAGGGATGCTGAATAGATATAATGGGTATGCATTTATATTGCAGAATTGTGTTGTTTATTATATCTAGCATTTAGGGATGCTGAATAGATATAATGGGTATGTGTTTATGGTATTTACACTTTTATATTGCTGAGAAGTTAGGTATTGCAGCGGATCTTAAGTTTATTGCTGTTGTTCCGAATAAAAAATATTAAGCACGAGGGCTTAAATCTTTATGCTGCATTTCCAGTGCCTCTTGTGAAGTGGAAATTTCAAAGTTCTGAAATTTGTTACACTTCAAGTATTACGTATTGAAACAAATCCTATATATATATATATATTAGTGGAGATTATAGTGAAATAAATATATATATATATATATATATATATATATATATATATATGAGGAACATCAAATAAAAAGATAGCAACGAGAATTTATATATAAATAAAAATGTAAAAGAAAAGCATTATAATTATCGTAGAGAAGAATACCAATGCTGATTGATTTACCGGTCGATTATAACTTTTAACTGTGGAAGTGTTATTAATGCCTGGGCTTATATTGATTATTGTCCAGGAGTTACTACATTACCTCATTTTATACCGGCTAATTATGGGATTTACCCGTCGGTTATAACTTTTAACTGTGGAAGTGTTATTAATGCCTGGACTTATATTGATTATTGACCAGGAGTTATTACATTACCTTATTTTATACCAGCTAATTATGGGGTGTTGTTGAATTACATTGACTCATTTCTTGACTACTGACTTTCAGCCATTACAAAAATTACCAGGAATCACAGCCATTTACTATGGAGGCATGGCTGAAATCCTTGGATTTATTGTGTGATTACTAACGTTCAGCGATTATTAAAAATTTGCCGGATTCTCAGCCACCAATGGAGGAAGGCATTAATTATGCTATGTTGGGACGGGGATTTTTTTTTTAGAGAAATAATAAAGAAGGTATTGGGGCGTTTTTCCAGAAAAGGCCCCCCGTTTTTGTTTGGTTTTGAACAGAAGAGATCAGGGTTAGAGGAGGGTGGTGTTGTGAAAAAAAAATCTCTGCCTTTCTATGAAGAGTTCTCTTCATTGTGGAGGGTAGGTTATTAATTTCTCTTTTGGAGCTGAATGCTGAAGAGAGCTGGAAAATACTGTTGTGGAGGTTAATTTTGGTCCTCCACTATTTTAGATCTTGCAGAGCGTATTATTGAAGGCTATTTTTTTTTTTTATCTGTGTCTTTTCATTTTGGATGGGAATGCCTTTTATGACTTTTGAACTGCCTGCGTCTTTGGATTGTGATACTGTATACGTTGTGCATTTTACAACCACATGTGTTCCCGCATTGCGGATTGGGAAGTAATAAGGATCTGGACTTCCAGCGTTTTCATGCTTGGGATTTAGACCATGTAGTGATAGTGGTAAGTCCCAGGTATGCGATGGGAGAGCTACACCTTACTTGTGATCCCTTTCAACTAACGGATACAATCTGTTTAGATCTCAGTGAACTTTTTGTGCTATTCTTTGATTTTCAGTATTAAAATGTAAGAAATTGTCTGCAAGGGGCGTTCTTGGTATTGGAAATACAGCCAACGTGAGCTTTTTCTTGTTGCGTTGTGATTGTTGTTGGTGCCTCCGCTTTATCAGGGTGGATCACGACCTCTGTAACATGCCATCCTTTTGGGGTTTAAGTTTTATGAGATTAACTTGGTGTAGATGATGGCCTCGTAAACATTTCAGTATCATGTGTTGTTTTTGGAATGCTTGTGCTGATTGTAGATTGCGCCCTTGGTTTTATGGACTTGGGATGCCTGTGTTGTGTTTCCCATTCAAAGGTCCACAAATTCCTATAATGATTGCAGATCACGCCTTGTTTTTTTTAATGGACTCGAAATGCCTGGGTTTTCTTCTCTATTCAAAAGATCTGGTATTCCTGTGCTAAAGGTGATAAAAAGCTAGGAAACTGGTACGCTTGCACTTTATTAGAACTGAACCCCCACCTTCGATTTAAGGAAAATGTGAATTTAGGTTTATAAATATTTGTTTTGAGGCGTAAAAGATGTTGGCCTGCGGTTATGGACCTAAATATACTCTTGAGCCATATTATTAACTAATATTTAGTGAATCATGAATAGTTGTTAGTTTTGTTGTGATGGGTTACTAAATTTTCATTTGCAATCTATGAGCTTATCAGATTATGTACTTTGATTTATGACCTTTCCTGTAATGGTATCAACGTGAGGTATACCTGCAATGAACCCCAATGTCGGAGTTGGTTATGGCGAATTAAGCTTCTATGATTCGACTTCCATTCAGTCGTGTCCCAATTCATAATTGGAGCCACAACGTCTTCATGGAGCCATATTGATGATGACTCCCAGGTTGTAGATATTCTTGTCCTAGCATATGTATTTATATACGTTACAACTGGGATGTCCTTTATTTTGAAAACCTGGTTTGCTTTTGAATTTAACAAGATAAGGTGAACTCCGGACCTTGTGTCTGGATTATAGAACAACTTGGAGAAAGTTGGAATGGGAATGGATTGAGACTCTCATAATCAAGTTATCTTGGAACTTGAGTAGCTTTCAATTTTATAACCTTACCTTAGTGTGTTTTCCTCCCAGCTCAAGTGTGACTCTAGGCTGCAAGTTAAGTAATCGATTTATGAAGGTGTACATAGTTTCCTTCTGTTTGCTTATTTGTTGCAGATCAGGAAGTCAACCCCTTATTTCTGTGATCGGAGTGCAAAAGCATTCGTTGACATTAACTCTGCAAGTTAAAATTGTTTAGGAAAATGTGTTTGTAAATGCCTACTACCTGCCTTGTGGTTGTTAGATTTTCTCAGGTGTCCAGGTTTCTTGTACTGACCTGAATCAAGCATACACATGCCTCGGAACTAGTTTTGGGTACAACAAGAATGTATGGGCAATTTGTATGAAGAATACCTGTGCTCTTGAATAATTTTTGTATCTTAAGAGTATGAAGGAGGAACCTTGCAGCGAAGAAAATGGTAATTGGAAGGTATCTCTCAGTGGAGAATTTAGGCAAAGGATATGCCATGAATTTGTAGAACTACTCTCAATAAATTAATATAACACAAGCTTTGGTGGACGTAGCCTCGGGGATGAGGTGAACCACGTACTCCGGTGTCTCTTTCATGTTTGCGCCTCGTGTTGTTTATCTTCGCTACAATATTGGTGTCTCTGTGTGTCGAGTCTAAATGTTTATTTTCTTCATGTTATTTTTGTACATTTGATCATGCTCTGCAAATGTACTATAGTACTGTAAAATGATAGTCAAAGAATTGTTGTTGTTATCATAGCGTTCTATTGAACGCATAGTAAGTCATTTTTCAGAACACTATGATGATATAATGCTAGTCGGTGTAAATAATGCTGGAGTTTACATGAAAGAAAATTGCCGAATAATTGCTTTACAATGCACATGGTTTTGACGTATTAGATATGAAATTTCTTGTAAAGTTTTCCACAAATAGGTTGGACCCCTTCGTAGTAATAAAGGAAACAAAAAAAAAAATTACCATTTTTCCGCACTTATTGGCATCAAGGGCTAAGAGGGACATTAGACTTTTGTTTTCCCATCTAGATTAAGTATGGTTCTGTTGGGATGGCTATCCAAG
This sequence comes from Pseudotsuga menziesii, assembly GCA_001517045.1. Lineage (NCBI taxonomy): Eukaryota > Viridiplantae > Streptophyta > Pinopsida > Pinales > Pinaceae > Pseudotsuga > Pseudotsuga menziesii. Next base: position 9,913 of record LPNX011231010.1, on the reverse strand, counting down.
TTTATGCTTAAGCGCTTTGAGTTCCCTAAAAAGAAAAAACCACCCCAACATTGTTCTATTGAGTGTTTGCAATAGATTCTAGTTTAGAGATTAACAACTTGAATACCAAATGATCACGTTTTAAGCATATTGTATTATGGTTATTATATGTGGTTTTATCTAGGGTTTGGGGTTCAATGTCTTTGGATTTTGTTAGTGTAACTTGAGGATTTACCTGGTTTATTACAATTGTCAAAGTACGGTAATAGATGTTGTAAAAAGAATTTTCTTTTTGCTGGTGTGAGTATGTTACACTGACTCTATCCAGGAAATGGTATTCATTGACCTATTTGCCATCTACTCGTTTTATTTTTCCTAACAAAGGAAAATACTGATCATTTGGGGAATCTTTTGGTAGAATTTTCATCTGTACATCAAGCATTCTACAATATTCTACATTTTAATCTAACTGCTTTAAGAGTATGAATGATATTGTTAGTACTGATGATAGTATTGCCACACCTTTATATTTTCTAGAATGGCGAGCCTGAATCCTTTGATATTTTGTAAGTTATGTCTTTTTTCCATGAGCTCCTTAATGTTCCAAAAGGGCATCCTTATAATCGGTTCTTGTACAAATACATGGATCAAATATTTAAGTCTATAAGGGGTATCTCTCTCAGTTCATGAGAATTCGTGAAAGGATGGGAAGAAAAACACCGCTTATGGGATGTATGTTGTATTCTTCATATGACGATTGTGCTTAATAAAGAAGACGACGAACTTTGGTGGACAATAACCCTAGGTTTGGGGTGAATCATGTATATCGGTATCTCCTTGTGTTGTACTTCATGTTGCTCAGATGTGTTTGTGTTCTATAATGATGTGGGTCTGCACATGTTTTTTTCGTTAAACAGAATTCTATATGCTATAATGAAGGACATTAAAGAATGATGGTTTTTTCTTCTTTTGTATCATGATCTATCTTTATAAATCTAGTTGGCTCGGTTAATAATGTGATTGATAGTGGAATTTAAAATGCTTACATGCCTTATATGTTGCAGAAAAGTGGTACGTATATGTTCCCTTTACTCAAGTTAGGTATGGTTAAAAGTACATGGGATTATGTTATCTAATGACATCTTAACTGCTACAGCTAAGTATTTCTCCTTTGGGGGGGGGGGGGGGGGGGATTACGTAATCATGTGAATACTAGAAAGCATAATATGCATGTTTGGTTTATGTTATCAATAGAAATCTTAGTAAACTGGATGTAAATTGCATGTTTGTTTTATGATGAGGAGGATGGAAGTAACTTGTTGAATGATTTGTTTTACTATGCATGGAGTTTTGACAATTATGGAATTTGGTGAAAACACCATGTAAAGTCCGACACTAACATGATTGAATCATTTTGTAGTAATAGTGAAAACAAAAATTTTACCCTCTTTCACACATAACGGCATTGAGGTAGAAGAGGTATATTACATATGGTATCAGAGCCCAAGTCACAACACTTGGGCCTATATGGGCAGAATGTAAATCACCAGATACAGTTGGGAATCTAAGTATGGTAGGGATAAAGATGAAAAGGAAATAAGGTAAAATATTAATTGGTCGCTTGAGTCATTCATGATGAAGGGCTGAAATGGAAGTTGTGGCCTGCAACTTTTATGATGTTTCATATACTGATTTGAGCAAGTTCCTTTAGTTTTTATTTATGTCTGCAGTAACCATGAAACTCTTCCTAGATAAATTAACTGAAGAAAGCTATGGGTGAATTGACGAACGAGTCATCATAAGCAAGATAAGTACGTTGTTCATGGTTCCCGAATACAACTCAAGTATAGTTAACATTAGTGAGGTAAGGTATTAGTAAGTACAAGATGTAATTTATGTAGGACCCTTGCAATAAAGTGTTTGGACTATCAAAAGGAATATGCTTGTCCATTTTGAATTTGGGGAGAATGGATACAAATAAAAAAAATACAAGGAGAGACCAAATATATTTAACCCCATTCGATTTATGTTAAGGAGAACAATTCCTCATTATCATATCATCTATCTTTGGCATTTCAAGGGTACTAGAAATGATGTCCCTTAACGGAATTTGAGTGTCATATCATACATAACTCTATCTCGATACATGACGTTGTAATACATGTTATTTTGATATGACAAAATGTAGTTACTAGTGATACTCACATATAATGGACATTGGTTAACATAACTAGAATACAATTAATTGTCGTTGAAAGTTATTGGGAAATTAATAACTCTTGAGAATATCAAGCAATGTTACTGGAAAAAGGAACTTGGTAATTTTAGGGCTTCCTTGTGAAAACATTTGAAATGTTTTGAAAGAAAATGCAATGAATGCCTTCTAAAGTTAGACTATGGAATATTTCGGTCCAAATTGAATTGCATATTTATAAAAAATTTCTAGTAAGTGCCTTGGTAGAAGAAAAGGAGTATGGGAAATATAAGCGACTTAATCGATTAAAATCGATGAGGTATAACTAGAATCGAAAGGGCTTAGTGATAAGTGGTAAATAGTCTTATTTCACAAAACTATAACATGGCATAAAATCTTTTCATTCATTTGTTGGAAAGAATTTCTTCTCTAATGGTTATGTTATATGTGCTAACAACTCAAATGTAGGTTCATGGTAACCTTTGTGAAACGGGAATTTCTGGAATGTTACCATTGTAAAGGCCTCGCGTTGAATATTTGGAATGTTACCGTTGTTGAATCAAAGAAGCATGATGTTGATAATTTAGCAATTGATAAGATGATCGATTTAAGACAAGGTGACGAGTATCCCCTTAAAACTGTGATTACGAAATTAACAAGGTTGTTATGCATAGGTAATTTTCTAGTACATCAAGATGGATGTTATCAAGGGGTAAGTACATATCGTACATACTTTGATTTTTATAACAAGTATGCACAGGAATAGAGATATGAGATATGCGAAGCATCATGGCCGCAATTTATGAAGAAAATCATCATTCTCGAACTCTGAAACTTTTACCATGATAATGGTGACCTATTACTTATCTATGATAATTGTTGTGGGTCGATTGAGGAGAAATGGTATTCTCAGCCTACTGTTAACTTCAATGAACATGATCCTTGCAAAAATGTTTACCTGTGTATGCATAGATGGCTACAAAGGAGGGTGCCTACCCAAAATAGACGACTCCTATTGATTTTTATAATGTTCCACTAAAAATATACTAATAGGCAGATAGAACTAGATATCACTTAGTATTCTTACGTCTCTAACTTATCACTCATTATTGTTGCGTAAAATTGAAGTGTCCCCTCACTTGTAATTATCCCAAGACATATGACTAAATATGTTTGATTGCTATTAGTATTTGAAAATGATATACTAACATTGCAGGGTTATGTGAGGAACTATATCAATCGGTATTGGTTGTTAGTAAAAATATTCGTTGTTTTAAAGAATGAAGTTATGAATGGGTGATGTTTTTACTTATTATAAATTGTCGAATTTTGAGGTTTTATAAACCAAGGATTAACTATGGATTATGATGTTTATATACTGACGTTGCAGAGTTTTCAACCTAGATTATGACCGTGGTCATGATCCACGTACACTATGGTGTATAAGTCCACTTGCGTATACAAGTTGCGCTCAATTGCTAAGAAATGAGTAAGGAGTTATTTTGGATGATTTACAGGGTGTTATGACTCATAAATGATGGTAAAATCACTGCAACTTATGAAATGCTAATGATTAATTAATGAAATTATGGTTTATCGATAGATTCTTTAACTAACCGTATAGCCAAATCATGAACCGGGACAATGACAGTAAAGTCATGCGAAGCACCAAGGGGTGTGCGTTACGAATAGTCAAAGTTGAAATAAATACGAACAAGGAAAAAAATTGAATGCCATGGGAGCACAATGGTGTTAGGCATATATGTTGTAGGAACATAATGGTGTTAGGCAAGTGATTGTCACATGAGCACATTGGTGTTAGGCATATGGTGTGGCGGGAATAAGACCTAGGCGAAATTAGACATCTGGAAGACATGATGCTGTTTGATGTCTCTGAGGGGAAAAATTTTAACTAGTGGTTAAAACAGAAAGTAACCTCAGAAATTGTTGTAAGTGCACACAAGAAAATTGGAAAAGAAACTCAAGGGAGAGTTTGGAAAAGAAAATTAATGAATGCGTTAACAAAATTTTCCAAGTAATTAGACTATTTCATGCTTGCTCTATAATGTGAAGAAAGGATTTCCTCAGGACAAGGGCGACATGACTATCCAAAGGGTAATAATTATATTTTATTAATGAATAAATTGCAATTATGAAAATAATTCGGTATTATGATACCAATCAAAACTAGAAAGGGTCCCATAAATTGTAGATTACTGCAATGCAAAAGGGATCTATGGCTTATGTTTAAAGTTGAATTATAATTTTACACATGATGTGCTGAAGAAAATTAGGCTTGACCCAAGTTTGTTGTATGAAACTACAGGTCTTGAATGATGGCGACTTGAGAAGATATGGAAAAATCACAGGAATCAGAATGAAAAGGACGAAAACAAGAAAAGACGACAGGATGGAAGAAGATTTTTTTTGGAAAATAGGAACACCGAGGATGGTGTTATTTTTTAGGGGGAGAGGATGTAACATCCCTCCCACATGCTTTGGATATTTTTGTATTTCAAATATATTGTACTTGCTTCTGGTGAAGAGCTCAAGGCCAAGGCCCCACCAGAAGCAAAACCATGCATCCTATATGAGTTAATTACCTCAATAAAGAACCTAGGTGACTTAAAGACATTGACACAACTAGAGACGGGAAACTAAATTCCACTACGACAAAAATTGATGGTTTTGGAGCCATAAATATCCCTTAGTATGTAACCTGAAAGAGGAGAGCATAAGTGAAAAACCCTAGTCCCCTGCAAAAATTTGTTAGGCAAAAATTTAATAACGCAAAGGGGATGACAAAAATATGTGTGACAAGAACTAGGAAGGTGAATGGATTCCACTAAGGGATCAGAAAAAAGGTTAGAAAAACTACAAATATATGTGCTCATATATTTATAATAATAACCATCCGTTTATTAAAGGAAAGGACAGATTTAAGTCTTTATAAAAAGACAAGTATTATTATTATATGAAGTCTATCTATAAGGAGAATGATAGATAAAAGACATAAAGTTTGATGATATAAAGTATATCATGCTGACAAAGAAAATAATAGATTAAGACAAGTATATGAAGTCTATCTATGATGGATTTAAGCCTTTATAAAAGAAATGAAGTATTATGATATAAAGTATATCATAAGGAAAAGAAATGATAGATTAAGTGTTTACAAAAGAGGTGGATTATTTCAAATCATTAAATAAACATTATAATGATCTTCACAGAAAATAATATCATTGCATATATATGTATGTAAGTTTAAATTAGATATATATCCCTCGTCAAATAGAAAATATAATTATAATAATAACGCCTAGCAGCTCTGATCATGGGAAACGAACCTGATGCACACCAATGTAATTATTATAGGATAGTCACTCTAGGATCCAGCAGAGAAAAGGCCAACATTTCATGCACAAAATGGGTCGATTCACTGCATAGGAAAAGAGGGACGGTTAGAAACAGGATGGAATAATTTCAAATTGGATTTTTCTATAAATGAGGGAGTTTTGTAGCGTGGAAGGGTTATATAAGGAGTGATAATTTGAGATAGTTTTGGGGGACAATAGTGATTGAGGGAAAAGTAAAAATACTCTTTAGGTAGGTGATTTTCCCTTGAGAAAAATCAATGAGGCTCGAAGGTATTTTGCTTCACAACAGAATTTGGAGAGGCGATAGGTATGGGAGGAGGACTACACTAAAATAGTGTAAGGTGCTTGAGACGTGGAATAGACAACCACATCCAGTAGTGGGAGATTTTCATATTTCGGCATATAAACCCATTTGTTAATTTTAGGTACAGACCTTATATGTGATCTGGTAAGAGGATTATAGCTAGTCTAATTATATGAGATCCAATTCTGTATATACTTCTGCTTGTTGCTTAATGGCATTTTAACCAGCAGAGGTCCTACTCTCTGTATATGATTTTGTTGTAGATAAACCCTGAGATCCAAAACTCTGCATATATTGGTTGTGAACATATTACTTCCGATTAGTAGGCATTCATCAGTTTGTATTTGAATATCGTAGCTTGCATACCTGGAAGACCCAATCGCTAACCAGTACTTGTAACTATGGAAACATATACCTGTCATGTAGATCGATTCCATGTTTTCATATTGCTTGTCTCTTGTTTCTTTGTTTGGGTATGAGCCATCTCTTTCCAGCATTGATCTATGGACTTTGAAAATTTATAAACCAGTGTTGAGTATTTAGATGTGCAAATTGGGATTATTCCTAAACCCTTGTTGCATTGTGACATGGTAAATAACCAACACATAGATCAGATCCAAGATTGCTTAGTTATAAGTCAAGTTATAAATCCATGGAGAGTTTTAGAATGGTATAGATCCAACACACAGTCTAAGATCGGTGATTTTCATGGTTATAAATTGTGTTGACCAACCAGGGCTGAGTTGTAGACTGGTCTAAATCCCTTGCTATCTATATTATAATTTGATTTGTGAAAATCAGTGCTAAAGCAGTTATACATCCCTTACTAGCTGGCTATCAGAAGTGGCTGGCATAAAAGAATAACTGATTCTTTTTGTAATAGATGCTCTCTTATTAAATAGTTGTTGGCCCGATTCAGTAGGGACACGTAACTTATTTAGCAAATTCCAGATGACAAGTATACCTAGCTGAGTCACTAAAGCTAAGGGTTTATTATGTGATTATTAGAATATTCTTTTGAAATAGATACAATTTCACACTTCATATTGTGTCTCTCAAAACCTTTCCAACCGCTACTTCTGTCATGGTGACCCGTGAAGCATGGACCTTTTGTTTTACCATCTAGATTAAGTATGGTTCTATTGGGATGGCTATCTAGGTTTATGCTTAATCATTTTGAGTTCCCTAAAAATAAAAAAACTACCTGAACATTGTTCTATTGAGTGTTAGCAATAGATTTTTGTTTAAGGTTTAAGAGCTTGAATACAAAGCGATCACATTTTAAGCATATTGTATTATGGTTATCATATGTGGTTTTAGCTAGGGTTTGGGGTTCAATGTCTTTGGATTTTGTTAGTGTAACTTGAGGATTTACCTGGTTTATTACAATTGTCGAAGTATGGTAATAGATGTTGTAAAAATATTTTTTTTTTTGCTGGTGTGAGTATGTTACACTGAATCTGTCCAAGAAATGGTATTCATTGACTTGTTTGACATATACTCCTTTTATTTTGCCTAACAAAGGAAAATACTGATCATTTGGGGAATCTTTTGGTAGAATGTTCATCTGTACATCAAGCATTCTGCAATATGCTACATTTTAATCTAACTGCTTTAAGAGTACGAATGATATTGTTACTATCGATGACAGTACTACCGCACCTTTATATTTTTCGGAATGGTTGAGTAAGTTTCATTCCCTTCCAATAGCGAGCATGAATCCTTTGATATTTTGTAAGTTATGTATTTTTTCCATGAGTTCCTTAATGTTCCAAAAGGGCATCCTTATAATCAGTGCCTGTACAAATACATGGATCAAATATTTAAGTGTAAAAGGGGTCTCTCTCTCAGTTCATGAGAATTCATGAAAGCATGGGAAGAAAAACATCGCTTATGTTATGTATGTTGTATTCTTCATATGACGATTGTGCTTAATAAAGAAGATAACGAAATTTGGTGGACGTAACCCCGGGTTTGGGGCGAACCACATATATTGGTATCTCCTTGTGTTGTACTTCATGTTGCTCAGATGTGTTTGTGTTCTATAATGATGTGGGTCTGCACATGTTTTTCTCATTAAATAGAATTCTATATGCTGTAATGAAGGACATTAAACAATGGTGGTTTTTTCTTCTTTTGTATCATGATCTATCTTTATAAGTCTAGTTGGATCGGTTAATAATGTGATGAATACTAGAATTTAAAATACTTACATGCCCTATATGTTACAAAAAAGCAGTACGTATATGTTCCCTTTACTCAGGTTAGGTATGGTTAAAAGTGCACGGGAGTATGTTATCTAATGACAACTTAACTGCTACACCTAAGTATTTCACCTTTGGGGGGGGGGGGCAATTACGTAATCATGTGAATACTAGAAGGCATAATATGTATGTTTGGTTTATGTTATCAATAGAAATCCTAGTAAACTGGATGTAAATTGCATGTTTGTTTTCTAATGAGGAGGATGGAAGTAAATTGTCGAATGATTTGTTTTACTATGCGTGTAGTTTAGAAAATTATCGAATTTGATTAAAACACAATGTAAAGTCCGACACTAACATGATTGAATCATTTTGAAAAACAAATATTTTACGCTCTTTCACACATAATGGCATTGAGGTATAAGAGGTATATTACTAAATTAGTAATTACAGTCTTGGTTTATACCTAATATAATATATATAAAGTATTTACTAGATTCTATTTATTATATCAGTTTATTAAAAACTATAAATAAGCGTGTTTAAATTTTTACCTGATAACTAGCCTTTACTTCTAAAGAAAGCTCTACCGACAATATGAAATCTAATAGTAGGGTTCCTAAAACAAATAAAATATATAGGCATTGTTTCTAGAAATAGAACCTAAGTTTTAAAAGAACAAAGTTTAAGCTGTAAAAGGGAATACAGAAGTAATATAAAAGGAACCTGTTGAGGCCTGGAAAATCGCAGGCGGCAACAGTAAGGGATTCTCCCCAATCAACGTTCCCAACTAGCCCGTTGACTGTTTGGTATAGGGAATCCGTCCGGTTTACGGTCCGGCTACCGTAGGTCAAAGTAACAAACAGGGTTTTACCGGTTGCGGCCCGGTCCACCGGAATTTGTATTTTGACTTAATATGCAATGCATATGCCTATCTAAACCATGCAGGGTGATAAGGATGCCGGGAACCACACAATGTGCTGCGCAGGTTCTTACCTCTCGTCTTATGTTCACAACATCTAAACCACATATGCAACTACGAACTAAGATGATTAACTATCTATCCCCGGGGAGCCAAAATATTTATTATTTAGTTATGCATTAACTTCATGTAGAATAAACACAATCACAGGTAACTGATATTTGTATTTACAGCACATGAAAGAGAAATTATTCCAACAATCAGATAGCTAAGTGTTATGTGAAGCACCAGCATTACTAAAAGTGAATTTTCCACAAAATAAACTGGAAATCATTCAACAAGACATAAGTCATAGAGTTAGAACGATCTCACAATTCATGGACATATGCTGAAAAAACAAAATAGTTCATTTTCCTGCCATCCATTGCACACCATTTGGAAAATCCCACAGCACTTTCTCCAACAGGAAAACTACAATTCTTTATTGCAAAAAGGAAATAGTTCTTCTTTACAATAGGTCATCCCAGTGTGACTGAGGAAAAAATCCCTTTCCTTTGTCTCTCTTCCCTAGTTTTATACAAAAAGAAAAAAATGCTTGGGTTTCCCAAAGTGACCTTTGGGCTCCCCAACGCTTCAATTTCTCTCAACCCCTTACAAAATATTACATTATACAAAGTTTGACCAGTCCTTCTCACTTGGAGGGGCCTGCTTGGTCTTCCAAAAATTTCCTCCACGCTACTGCCTCAGTCGCGAGTCCTTCAAATGAGTGGGGCTCCAAGAATTGTATATTCAGCTCGAACTTATCTGCTTGGTTCCGAATAGCTTCTATTCTCGCCTTGTTCAGGTGCACTTGTTCCTCCAAGAGCTGAATACTAATGGCTGCGTGTCCAATTTCATTTTTCAGGATCGGCTCATCAAGGGCTCTGATACATT
>LPNX011230958.1:218965-361446 GCA_001517045.1 Pseudotsuga menziesii | reverse complement strand
CGTAAATTAGCCACCAGCGATCGCCAAACCAAAAGTGGTCATTGATATGCGGATTTTGGTCATTTTTTTGGTCACTAATCTCTCATTTTCCACTAGTGCACTGAGTACAGCTGAAGCAAAGTATGTCACAGCTTGTTCAGCTAGTTGTGAGGTAGTATGGCTGCGGAAGCTACTGTCTGATATATTTGATCTCTAGTTGGATGCTACTTGTATACATTGTGACAACCAGAGTTGCATAAAGTTGTCAGAGAATCCTGTGTTCCATGACAGGTCGAATCATATTGAGATCAAGTATCACTATATCAGGGATATGGTGCAGAGAGGAGCAGTGAAGCTCCTGTATGTTGCGATGGAGGAACAGATAGCTGATGTATTGATGAAGCCATTAGCTAGGCTGAAGTTTGAGTACTTCAGAGAGAGACTTGGTGTTCTCCAGATCGAGGCTTCCTCCCAGAGACAGTGCTGAGATGCATAGCCATTCTGACGAGCAGGTCAGATGTAAGGGCTGAGCCATTCCGTCATGGTGAGAGGATTGGTTCCTTCCATGACTGATATGAGTGCTGAGATTGAGAGCCATTCTAATGAGTAGGTCAGATGTAAGGGCTGTTCCATTCTGTTCATTGCTAAAGGATCTAGTTCCTTCCATGTCAGATGTAAGTGCAGAAATCTCTCTTCATTTTGGTTGAGAGTCTTCCATCATTAGGTGGGATTGTGCCATTCTGACGAGCAGGTCAGATGTAAGGGCAGAGCCATTATGTTCATGGCTAAAGGATTTAGTTCCTTCCATGTCAGATGTAAGTGCAGAAATCTCTCTTCATTGTGGTTGAGATTCTTCCATCATTAGGTGGGATTGTGCCATTCTGACGAGCAGGTCATATGTAAGGGCAGAGCCATTCTGTTCATGGCTAAAGGATTTAGTTCCTTCCATGTCAGATGTAAGTGCAGAAATCTCTGCTCATTAGAGTTGAGAGTCTTCCATCATTGGGTGGGATTGTGCCATTCTGACGAGCAGGTCAGATGTAAGGGCAGAGCCATTCTGGTCATGGCTAAAGGATTAAGTTCCTCCCATGATAGATGTGAGTGCTAGCCATTCCGACGAGCATGTCGGATGTAAGGGAAACTGCCACTCTCCGGGAGAGTGGAGGCACCTGGTCCGTTACCAGGTACCTCAGTCAGGGACTGGGGGCCATTCTGACAGAGATTGTAGGATTCAGTTTCTACCAGGTCAGATGTGAGTGCACAAATCTCTCATCATTGTGGTAGGAGGGGCTCCGTCCTGGGTGAGAGTCGTTCATCATTGTGGTAGGATGTGTTCCGGCCTGGGTGAATGTGAAAATCTTTCATCATTGTGGTAGGAGGGGCTCTGGCCTGGGTGAAAGTCATTCATCATTGTGGTAGGATGTGTTCCGGCCTGGGTGAATGTGCCATTCTAACGAGTAGGTCAGATATAAGTGCAGAGCCATTTCACAGATGATAATTGATTGTGCCTATCATGCTGGTGAATGTGAGTGCTGGGCCTTTCTAATGTGATTGTAGTTTACTACATGATCAGATGTGAGTGCTGGGCATGCTTTTCTGACGAGCAGGTCAGATGTAAGTGCTGGGCGAAGACCTACAAGAGAGTAGGCCTACAACCAGCATGAAAAAGGGTTGGCTCTGTAGAACTTCCTATGACGAGATAGTACACACATGATGGCGACCAGTGGAGATCCAGATCGAGCTATGATCCAGATCCAGTTATGATGACTCTGAGAGATCCAGATCGAGTGATGATCCAGATCCAGCAGTGGAGATCCAGATCCAGTCTAGAGAGATGATCCAGATCAAGTGATGATCCAGATCCAGCAGTGATAATCCAGATCGAGTGATGATCCAGATCCAGTCCAGTGATGTTGAACCAGATCGAGTGATGATCTAGATCTAGTGATGCCTTTGTATGATGATCCATATCGATAGATGATCCAGATCCAGATGACTTGAAGATGAAGATGATCCAGTTGATGCAAAGAAGAAGACCAGTGCTGAAAAATTGTGTCGAAAGAATACCTTCCTAGTTAAGAGGGAGTGTTGATGTATATGTAACTTCGAAATGTATTCTTCTATGTATCTTCTATGTATTTTAACCCGATGTTTATTCCGGGATGTTTCTATTATGTATTTGAGTCTTGTGGTCATACCCTGATGTTCCGATTAGGAGGATTAATAATGTAAACAAGTCATATCAAGTCATTAGGTAAGTCCCCACAATTATGGGGCACTTGAGTTATTATACACTAATTAAGGTGTAGGCTCGAGTAATAAATGTTAGGTCGAGCCTACGTGTGAAATGGCAATTCATGTGAACGGACTAATATAAATAGAGAGTGTGTGTCTCTCTATTTATCACTTGTGACTTGTATCACTTGCTCTCTCAAGTGTAGCGCACCTTTGGAGAAGGAAATTCTTGGGCTTGACAGAAGACAGAAGGCTGCTGTTTTGTTGGGAGGTCATCTTACTGTTTTGGGTTCACATCTTGTGGTGATACTATCTTAGAGGAGGTTGAGGGGTTTTCTCCATTTATGGTTTCCCCTCCCAAAACTCTTTGTGTCTCTTGTCTCTTGTGATGTGCTTATGTTATTGCTGTGCTTGTTATTCTCTCAGTGAAAAGATCTTAACATAATGCTAGCTTAAATGTTGAAAAACTAACAAATTTTATGAGGTCGACATAGATCCAGACTTCCCCAATCTTCTTGTCTTGGACCACCATAGGACTTATCCATTCCAATTCTTCAACAGGATCAATAATCCTAGCATCTAACATCTGGTCAAGTTTAGTCTTGACCCTTTCTTTATATCACGGATTCAAGCGATATGGCCTCTGTCGAATTGGTTTTGCATATGGTTTTAATGGGATTTTCATTTCCCCTAGGTCACCCAATATCCCCTTCATTTTTGAGAATTTTGTTGGGAATAGATCTTGAAACTCATGCAATAGATCTATGATCTTTTCCATGGTCTCCTCATCCCAGTAGTCCCAAATATTTGCAAATTTCAGATTCTCTTCCGTTCCAATGTTAACTTTCTTAATCCTCAGCAGTTGAGTCATGGGATCAGTCAGCACATCCAGTTCTATGACATCCCGACTCCCTTCAGCCTCCGAAATATTAATATTGCACAACTCGTCATCATCCTTCGGCTCACCAGATATGTTGTAGCATTCCATCATCGAATGCATGTGGCAATGAACATATGGATCCATAGGATATGAAACTGGTACAACTTTCAAGACAACATCCTAAATGATCTGCACTACATTGTTAACCTCTACATTGGCATCTACAAAGCCAAAGGTATGCACAAAGAAAACAGTCAACTCCTATCAAGTATTTATTTCTCTATGCAGTTCTATTGAATTATACTAAGACCTCAGAATTTAGTCCAAGGTATAAATAAAGGCATGGATCCATTCATCCTTAGGTCATGATGCCCACAGAGTCTGGAATTCCCTCAGATGACTACAAGGGTCGTTATGTCCATCATATCTCCCTATGTGATATACATCCATATCTCCGAAGCGCACAGTCATCAACCATCGACACTGTGCCCATTCATGAATTATCTCCTTATGACCTGCCCACTAGCATGCTGGAGTGGCCTTCAGTGCTTCTCCCAGTACGAACAATTATTATGGTTCTGAGACCTTTTCTTCAAATTCCTTTAAGAAGGAAGAAAGTTTTGGAAGCCCTTTATAGATTGGTAGTTCGACAATCTCAATCACAACATGGCACAATGACTGTGTGATTAGTCCACACTTTCTAAAGGACACTTCATGCATGCGATGTTTCCAATTTTCTAGTGCACCCTCAGAATCAGGGGACGCAGATCTAGCACTGCTCTAGACAAGTTTCCCCTCGATCGTCAGGTGGATATAATATTTAGAGATGTTGTATACATGATCCCACCCTTTGACAACTTTGTCCTTCATAGTTTCAATGTATCTTCGGCCTTTAGTCTGATCCATGGGTGCGATGACTCAAATATCCTTATTTTTTAATGTCATCATTCGCTTCTTAAAGTTAATTATGACCATAATGTCATTATCCCATCCAATCCCCAATAACGTGGGATAGGAGCCTTCCCCAGTCACAAATTCAATTACATCAAATTCAGCATGTGTTCTCATGCCTTCAATATCTACAACTAAGTTCATCACCCTTCCAATTGGTTGCACTTTAGCTTGGTTCGCCAATCTCAGTTGCATAAGGGACCAACCCATTGTAGGGCTCCCCATTTTTTCCCAAGTCTGCTTAGTCAGGATGTTCACATCCAATCCTAGGTCCAGGATGACTAAGTCCACCTCATAGTCACCTATATATATATTCATACGCATCTCTTTACTTGTATTTTTCTTCTGCAAGGAGTTCACTGCAGAGTCCTTCAGCTCCTTGCCCAGGTGGTACAACAACCTTTCAATCTCAACAAGAGCCTCGGGATCTCATGCAAGTGCTAAAAATTTCTCAAAGAACTACTACAAGGTACCATGCTGTCATGATGGTCCTACTTCTAAGGATAAATCGAAAGCAGATGGCATTTCATAGACAGGAAACTTACCCAAATTGTGTTCGATCGCATCCCGCATCTCAAAAAACGTCTATTTTTCAATCACAATATCAAACACCACTTTATTCTTTCCATCTAATCAAACTTACGGCTGGGGTCCATCATCTCTCGTCGTCGCACCTCCATGAGTAGCAATGGCGATGTCGACATCCTACGTCCTGGGCTCTGTTGAAATTGTCATGACTATCGGACCTTGTGTTTGGTTCATCAGCGTAGTCTGAGCCAGCGGTGGATTCTGGTTTACTGGAGGGTTCAATAGTTGATTCATGTCCTGGTTCTGAAGCGTAACGTGGTTCTAGGCTTGGTTTTGTAACTAGTTCTAGATTGGTAGTTGATTCTGAGTCTACAACTGGGCTTGATTTTGCAACTGTGGAACGTTCCTGGTTTTCCATCTTGCGATTAACAGGGGGCAGTTCTCCATGGTGTGATCAATTGATGCACAGTACATACATAAGCATTGCAAGTGTGGGAAGTCTCCCTAATAATGTCTGAAAATGCCACAATTATAACACTAGACGGATGTGCACCTTCATCCCCCTCCGTGTCCAAAGTCTCCTCCTCTGCCTGAGAATATTCTGCAGAATCCTCCCTACTATGGATATTGTGATAGAGCTATCTACTGTGGTGGGGGATTCAGTTGTTGCTGAAAAAAGTGCACTTCTTGGACATATTGTGGTTGTGCCTAAGCCATTGGTATTTTATTGTATGGTTGCTATGGTGCAAACTGTGGCTGCGGTGCAAACTGATGTTGCGGTGGGTAAAATTGCATCGACGGTGGTAGTATGTATTGCGATTGTGGTTGAGAACTTACCACCTGAGTCTACATTTTTTGTTGTACTACATGGTGACCCTCTCCCTTCACAAAATATGAATCGTATGTTCTATCCTGAAGTATATCGTATGCCTAGCAATCTCTATCCTAATGCCCGACTGAGCGACAGAATGAACAATCTAAATTGGTGGGTTTTTACACTGTTAGGACTGAAATTGTACCTAAGTTTTGTGTATTTTTTCTCAAATTTTAGTCCTTATTTACTTTTTAGTTTTGAACTGGTTTTAAGTTTAATGATTTTAAATGCCTTTAGGTTATAGCTTTGGTTTTAATTTGTTTTATCTTTTTCTAAATTTTTATTGAAGGGGCTTATTAAGTATTATATATTTGTCAAAAGTCTTCAAATACTGAGTTAATTTTATTCCGATATTCATATCCAATTTCTAAACTTTATTTTGGAGTGGTTTGCTTAATTTCTCTTCATGATGAGATATGCCCATAGCCCAAAATCCAAGCTACATTCACTAGAACACTGCAAGAATTGAAAATCATAGAGAAGCATGGTTGATTGATGCCAGAAAGTGATCCATTTGCATGCATTGATGTAAGAAGACTTCAGAAACCTGTTCGAAAAACTATGGACTTCTAGACATCTTATTTGGATCCTAAAGAAGCCCTAAAAAGAAAAAGAGATGTGTAGTTATGCTCTGTTTTTTCCCTTTTTTTTCATTATCATTGGGAGCGGATTACGAGGAAATGGAGATGAATTTCAGACATCCCAAACAATTTTTTGTTCATAATGGGTTTATTCATAAAAACCTATCTCAATTTTTAAACAGATATCATCGTTTGAGAGATTCGAATTCATCTTTGTGGCCTTTTTTTCAAGGTTTGAATTATTTAATAGTTTCCTATTTTAGTCACAAATGTACAACATGTATTTCGATCAATTGAAGGGGAATTTTTAAAAACCATGAGAGTTTTTTGTTCTTCGTGGACCCATTTAGGAAAACCTCTTTCATTTTCTGCACAAGTTTCCTGGATCGAGAGATATGGAGGATTATTTGAGACCCATTTTTGAGAAATTCACCAAATTTCCCAGTAATCCAATTTTGCTATTTTTAGTCAATTAGTTTTTAATCTTTTGAAAGTTGGTTAGTGTAACTACTGAGTAGTTTCTAATTTGACCTAAATAAGTGAATATGTAACTACTTCATATTAGATATTTGTAATTATAAAAAGGGGACAAGCATACAGTGCAAGGGTTCGAATTTTGTGCAAGAAGAGGCTCTAGTGCTGGATGTATTACAAGCTAAGACTCGTGACTCTTATGTAAGTTTGAAGACTGGTATTGAATTTATACTAATAAGCCACTTTATCTTTCTTGTTTTTTTTGTTTACGATCTATCTGATCACTCAATATAAAACTTCAATTCTTGTTTAATGTTTTTACTCATGCAAATGTTTGTATGTTGTGGATGAAATCAGTATTATATTTGTAATATCTATGGTTTATTTTTATGTGTTTGATCCCCAGTTCTTCATACTCGTTCATGATTTAGTACTTGTGTTAGCTTGTTGATGTATTTACCTTCTTGTTGATGAATTTTCAAACCAAAATCAAACCCAATTCCATTTTACTTTTATTTTTGAGATTGTTCTGGCTTGTTCCTGTGGTAGTCTAGGAACAATTTCTAGCATAAAAATATTTGGCGTCATTGTCAGGGATGTAACTGAGGTATATCTTCCCTAGGATATCATTATTCATCTGATTTTGAGAGGTGAACAAAGTGAGAAAATATTTTAGACTACATTTTCACCAGGCAGTGGTTCATAGTGGCTACCATAAATATTGAAACAAGAGGGAAACCTACTTCACCTTTACATTTGAGTGTCACATATCTAGAATGGATTTTGAAAGAAGCTAGGCAAATTCAGAAATCACAGGAGACTCCACAAAAGAAAGATCTTATGGCAACTTCACCAATTCAAGATTTCAATGAGCATGGAAGCCATTATGGTTGCGAGGTATGTTTTTTGTGATTTCTCGAATATTGATGGTTTTCCACATCCAATGCTTTCTATAACTAAGTGGGGTGACTATCTTCCTAGATTCAGAGGAAACAAGTATGAGCATCCTCGTGAGCACTTATTAAATTTTCATAAATGCATGCTTGAACATGATTTTGTTCACAAGGTTTTCTTAATCAATATGTTCAAATTTTCTTTATAAGAACATGCTCATGAATGGTGTCAATCCCTTCCCACTGCTAGCATTCATTATTTGAAGGAGTTTCATACTATTTTTCATCATCATTGTCAAAGATTTTATCTGGCAGATTTTCTATTTGAAAATTGTTGTGAGGAATATGAATTGTAGGATGAGATTGAAGATATAGATAGAGAAGAATTGATCCCTCACAATATTCATCAGTTCTATAATGATCTTCAAGATAATAGGTTTTCCCATAAATATGAATTAGAAGTGGATAATGAAGAAGCTGAAGGTTCTTCTATTATCATTAATTCTGATTATTATAAACCTGAAGATTTGGTTTCTTTAGATACAAAACAAAATGATCAGTTGTCTTTTGGTCAAATGCCAATGGAAATCAGTAAGGGCAATCCCCATCTTTCAAATTTGAAAACAAAAGGAAATTGCACCAACCATGAAGAACTGGGTTTGCAGAGATCATCTATTTCCAAGGAGGAACAGCAAGAGGACTTTCTTTCTCTTCATGTACCCGTTACTTCAAATCTAGATAAAAAAGATGATAATGGCAAGGAATATCATGCTAATGTTTTTTCAAATCATCCTTTTATGATGAATATGATGAAGACATTGAAGTTTTAGATCGGAAGTTTCATGATCAGCAGAAACTGATTGTAGGTGAATTATATTCCAATATTTTTATTGAACAAGAAAACGTTATGACTTGCTTTGACTCTCATAGCAGCCAGACTTTAGATAATTTGAATATAATATTAGATGTGTCTAATAGCCATGGCCGTGATAGATTTGCTTCTCAAAACCATTATGAAAATATGAATTTTTTTATGGATATAAAGAAATACTACAACCATTTTTTCAGTCCTCATTAGTTAAGCAGCACTCTTCATAAATCAATCAGCTTGGGTTCGTGGAAGATATAAAACAGGATAACCTCAATAGAGTCGAACATTTTATATATTGTTTTCCTATTGCATTATCTCATGGAGTATTGAGAATTGAGGAAACTCATTTGCAGTCCATTCTTTTTTAACAACGTAAGGAATAATTTTGCATGAGTTTCATGGTCCCGTGGCTTCTTGGATGGAGTTTTATTTTTCAAAGGTTTCTAATGCTCCATATTTTGGCATACTTCCTATTTCCAGTCGTAAGTATCAGCTTCCTATAGACTCTTTATTGAATTTATCACATCTTTTGTGGGTCTCCTCAAACAATGGCATGCATGGAATTATGATTCTCAATCAAATGGTTTCTTGGATTCACTGAAAGTATGATTACACTTGATTGGGTTGTTTCCTCCGATTAGAAGTAGGAATAGATAGCAGAATAAGCTCTCCATACAAGCAAGTAGATTCTTTTCAGTATGCTGGCTTGTAGCAGTATTTTGTCATTTCATAGGTATGCATTCAGAGTTTAAGAAAGTTGCAGAGATTTGGTAAATGACTCCAATTGCCCAATGGAAGTTTTGCAAAATAACAAGGAAGGTTCAGTTAAAGATGGCAGAAGGCACTGGTCTACAAGTTCTTGAAACCTCACAAGGAAGATTTCATCCCCTAGTAGGAGCTAGATGTTAGGACTGAAATTGTACCTACGTTTTTTGTGTTTTTCCTCGAATTTTAGTCCTTATTTACTTTTCAGTTTTGAACTGGCTTTAAGTGTAATTATTTTAAATGGCTTTAGGTTATAGTTTTGGTTTTAATTTGTTTTATCTTTTTCTAAGTTTTTATTGAAGGGTATTATTAAGTATTATATATTTGTCAAATACTAAGTTAATTTTATTTTGATATTCATATCCAAGGTCTAACCTTTATTTTGGAGGTGGTTTGCTTAATTTTTCTTCATGATGAGATATTCCCACAACCCAAAATCCAACCTACATTCACTAGAACGTTGCAAGAATTGAAAATCATAGAGAAGCATGGTTGATTGATGCCAGAAAGTGATCCATTTGAATCCATTGATGTAAGGATAATTCAAAAAATTGTTTGACAAATTATGTACTTTTAGACATCTGATTTGGATCCTCAAGAAGCCCTAAAAAGGAAAAGAGATGTGTAGTTATGCTCTGTTTTTTCCCTGTTTTTGTCATTATCATTGGGAGCGTATTACGAACCAATGGAGATGAATTTCAGAAATCCAAAGAGGTTTTTGTTCATCAAAGGTTCGTTCATAAAAACCTATATCATTTTTGAAACAACTATCATCGTTTGAGATATTCGGATTCATCGTTGTGGCATATTTTTCAAGGTTTGAATTATTTAATAGTTTCTTGTTTTAGTCACAAATTTCCAGCATGTTTTTCTATCAATTGAAGGGGAATTTTTAAAAACCATGAGAGGTGTTTGTTCATCATAGACTCATGTAGAAAACACCCTCTCAGTTTTAGCACAGGTGTCTTGGTGAGAGAGATATGGAGGGTTCTTTGAGACCCATTTTTCAGAAATTCACCAAATTTCCCAGGAATCTGATTTTGCTATTTTTAGTCAATTAGTTTTTAATCTTTTGAAAGTTGGTTAATGTAACTGCTGACTAGTTTTTAATTTGACCTAAATAAGTGAATATGGAACTAATTCATATTAGATCTTTGTAATTATAAAAAGGGGACAAGCATACAGTGCAAGGGTTCAAATTTTGTGCAAGAAGAGGCTCTAGTGCTATATGTATTACAAGCTAAGACTCATGACTCTTATGTAAGTTGGAAGACTGATATTGATTTTATACATAATGATAAGGCACTTTATCTGTCTTGCTGTTTTTTTTATGATCTATTGGATCACTCAATATACAACTTCATTTCTTATTTAATGTTTTTTATGATCTATTGGCTCTAATGCAAATGCTTGTATGTTGTGGATGAAATCATAATTATATTTGTAATCTTTATGGTTTACTTTTATGTGTTTGATCCCCATTTATTCATAATTGTTCATGATTTAGTACTTTTGTTACCTTGTTTATGTATTTATCTTCTTGTTAATGAATTTTCAAACCAAAATCAATAAAACTCAATTCCATTTTACTTTTATGTTTGAGATTTTTCTAGCTTGTTCCTGTGGTAGTCTAGGAACAATTTCTAGCACAAATAGACAACATCTTTTGCATATAGATACATTCCTCATGTCAATGTTCATATACTTGGAATATGCGACACCATGGCATACCACCACTACTCAACGGATTCGGTGCTCCTGATAACAAGTAATTTCTATAGTTGGGGCGAGTATCTTTGGTATGGCCATCTGTGTGACACCGAGTATACCAAATATCTGCATGGTCCTCCTTACCTTTATTGAGATCATGTAGCTTAAGTGTGAGGTTGGATAACTGTGCCTGAAATTGATTCATCCCGACAACACTCTCCCCGATAGGTGAATCTTCAAGCATCATCGTAATTTACAGGGCTTCGCTCTACGTCGTTACCTTTTGATGCATCAATGGTTGTTGGCTATGAGAAACCAATGCTATGATAAACCATTCTTTATGCTAGACATGGCTCATAGAAAAATTAACTCTGGACAACAGTGTCGTGAACCTCTGATCAAAGTCCAAACGGTCTCATTAGGGAATTGATTCATTTCTTTCAACTCCATAATGTATTGTGCTTCCAACTTCGGCTTCCTCAATTCCTCGATTATTCCTGTTTGGATCTCATTTAATGTCTTCATTGGGGTCCCCTCAGGAACTTGGGTAAACTTCATAAACCAGTCGAGCGCGCGACCCCTCAGAGTAGTCGTGAGTTGTCCATTCTTTAAATCATCGTCAGTGGTATGTGTAACATTCCACGTTGCTTCACATAAAAACCAGTACTGCTCAGGGTCATCAACCCCATTTCCATGGAACAAAGGTAGCTTCATATCGTTTCCCACCATCCTGGGCCACCTTTTGATAGTTGTTGTTCTACTACTAGACTGTTTCTGACATGTCGGGAAAGTCGACGTGGGACTTGGAGTTTTTCCTGAGGTCTGAGTAGTGCACGGAGGTGTGGGTACATTGTTGCTAGGTTTTGATCTTACCTTCATTCTGGTCATAGTGGGAATTGGTCGTCCTCGTAGTCACTGTAGGGTCGCTTTGTCCCATGTGGTTTTCCTTTGTGGTCTTGCGTTCTGATTGTAACATGACCTTCCCCTGTCCTCTGCCTATTCTCTAGTCGAAACCTGGATCCTCCCCTTATACAACCACTTTCTTTCTCGACTTCCATCATAATCTCGTTGAAATTCACACCCATCTACCCCTTATCTTCTCATTAGTCTCCCCCCTTGGTCGTGGTATCCATAGCCTTCACACACTAGGGTGCTACTACTATAAGTGCATCTTGAGTATACCCTTCTCACAAATCAGCGTTTTAATAGACAATTGAAGCAACAACAAGAACCTACCTTTGATTTCATTAAAAAATTCCCTTTCTACTTTGCTGTAAGATTTATTGGTGTCAACTGTGAAATCTGTGATATATCCCTCGAGGATACTATCCAACCAGACCTCGACAGCACGCGACGCTTTGTTGTCAGTCTCCTACAGTTCCTAGATCAGTTCAGGGGTCTAGGACATTGGTTCTCCTCCTTGAAAATTTGTCTTCTTGTATGTGAATCACGCCAGCCACTCATACAATATGATAGGAAATTCTTGAAAGAAATATTTGTGCAGACCGACATGGATGTACCTTTCTAACCATTCCGCTGTTGTCAACCCAGTGTTCTGATTTTCTACCTTGGCAAATTCTCATAGCTTCTTATCAAACCACTTTTGTAGTTCTGGTCATGTTGGATGCCACATCCATTGTTGGGTAACCATTGATCAAGTGCTACATTCCCTCCTCTCAGTCGCAATGAGATCCCAGCAACGGAACCATTTATTGGTGCAATCCTGAACCAACAAAACCCGGTCAATAAGGGTTCCACTTTGTCAATTATAAACACTCAGCAATATCCTTGAGCATCAACCTAGACAGGTTTTACCCTATCCAGCAACACCCACAAAGCAGATGAGGTCTCACCCGAGATGTTTGAGGGAGAGCTGTCCGAACCAAGTTTCCATTATATAGAGGAGGATTTGGGGAACCAAACATGCATTAGCTTGATTCTTAGATCTAATATACTTTCTTGCTCAAAATAGAACCATTTAGTATGTCACAATCTTCATTATTTCAGTAGATATACCAGTGGGGAAACAGATCTAAAAGATGACAGTATCCATAAGAAAAAAGCATTGCATTACCCATTCGTAGGCAAATATTTTCATCAGAACTGTAGCAATGTAAAAGAGGAAAAAGGTAAAAATGCAACACTGAGTTTGGATCAATCCACATCAAATTATATTATTTTCACAGAATGACTCGCAGATCAAAAACAGACAGTAATACATCAAACTCCAGTATTTACTCGCTACCTCTGCCAGACTATATCTTCTTACATGCATAATTATTCTATTTATAGGCTTGCACATTTACATTCAAGTTCCACTTCTAACTACATTCTAACCAACTTCTAAGTAATTTAACCACTAAAGACCAATATTCCAAAGAAATGGTCAATGAGTACAAATAGTGACATGAAAACATAGAAAGTGGACTCTTTTCCACTTCTCGTGCCATCTTTGTCTTGCGCGGCGTCGCATGAGTATGCACAACATCCTAGATGCTACACAACTCACTTATCTCCAACCCATTTCCAACAATCTTGATCTAGCGCGCATGATATATCGTACCACCCATTTGGTAATAAACAGTGGCCAATTTTCCACCTAATGTAGTTTGGATGTAATCATTCTGGATTAATGTCATATTTTGTAATCGTTTTGATACCCTGTTTCGGGACATATCCCGAGTGTAATTATCATTATAAATAGAACCTCCTCAGAGGAGGATAGAGGTTGGACGGATTTTCATTTTTGAGGCCTCAGCATTGGTTTTGTAGCTCTACAACATCTTTTGGGAGCAGTAATGAATATATTTCTCTGCGTTTATGAGATTCATCATGGTGCTTGTATTTAGTGTGTTCTCTCTCTATTTATTTCATTTTCATATTTGTTATTCTTCCAATACATTTCTATATTAGTATGCAAGAATTCTCTCTCTGTTAAGCGCTCCTGCATCAAAAATCATGTTTGTAATGTGACTGTAATAGCATTGAAAGAATTCATCCATTGATAGGTTCTATGTTTCAACTGTTTCCCTGTGTTATTTTTCTGCTAAAGGTGTTGCAAGGGATTCATCCATCAATAGGTGCCCCTTGTCATGCTGGGATTTTATGTCTCCTCTCACCACCACTTAAAGGATATTTCTCTAACTGATGCGCTTACTTTTCCTCATAATGTTGAAGAGAAAACCCTTGTTCATTTCATGTTGTAATGACCTTAAACGTTTCAGTTTATGAATCCATCTCCCAATGGTTTTGATTTTGTTTGTATTTTCAACGTGTTTCATTTTGTAATTGTCTTGTTACTAGCAAAACTCTAGTCTTCTGCATGCTCATTAAAGACAAATGTGTATATGAATGGTTACCATGACAAGAGAGATCCCTCTCTGACTGCCTTGGCTAGAGGGAAGTCTAAATCTGGGTTGAAATGGTTACCCCTATGACTTCCTACAACGACCATAGGAAAATTACATGATGCTAACACTTTCATTCTTATATGAGTGGTGATTGGATTTAACTTCTTGCAAAAATAATATATATGCTTTATCTTGTGAACAATTCTATATTTCCATTCTTCCTAGAGTGATTTCATTTTTCCACAAGGAGTGATTTATTCTTGAAGATTGAATTAGTAGTAATTCTTCTTGAATATTGAATTAGTAATTAGAATAAAGATGATTTATTGAGAAAGAAGTTACATAACAGTTTCATCAATTAAGTTGTTCAATTTAGCATTTTTTGATTTGGGTGGTTGTATGAGAATTAGTGTCAGAAAGAATTGAAATAATGAGAAGAGAAACCTATTAGAAGGAATCGTTAAAGTGCGGTGAATTGTGATTTCTTAGGAATCAAAGAGATGGTGAATCTTCTTGCCAAAAGATTCACCAATTTTGTTACAATATTTTATAAATCAGTGAAAGATTCACCAGTTTTTACAATTTTTTATAATGCAGCGAAATGTTCACCAATATTTTACAATATCTTATAATTTAGTGAAATATTTTCCAAGATTTTACAACATTATATAATAAAATGAAAGATTCACCAAAACATTTTTATATACATATTATATTTTTGATAAAATCACCTTTAAATTTTTCTTGTATACCAAAGAGATTCACCCATTTTTTATACATATAAATCTAAGGGGGTTCCTAAAATCATCCATGATCATGTACAAATTATATAAATAAAAATTATAAATTATGTAGTGCAACACGATACAATTCAATATGATACATCATATCCAAATGATATAAGTAAAAAATGATACATGCAAAATGATACAACTCAATAATATGGTCCTGGAGGCCATGAAAAGAGGCATTATGGAAATATATAAAAAATGATCCATTATGCAATCTATATGATCATGAATGTCATTGGATTCTACAAACAACTATCTCATCATCATCATCACCATCGTGATCATCATCATCATCATCATCATCTGCATCAGCATCAGTATTGGCATCATTGCCATTTGTATGCGTGTCATCATGAGCATCATCTTCCATCTTAGCATCGGAACCAACGTGATTTGGATTTATTTTATAAGGATCATACAAATATTTTGGAAGGTCCTTGTTCTACAAAAAAACATTTAGAATGAAAATTTATTATTTATTTCATGCAATAATTAATTTCTTTGTTATATATCTAATATTACAACATATGAAATGAAATTATAATCATATTACATCATATCAAAGTGCACATATGGTACTAAAATTCCAAATAATTTACAGCTAAAATTTCAAATACATATAGCTTGTTGGGAGTCTTATATACGCTACCACTGCCATAGCAATCATTATTTTTTCGGTTGGGACTCTTTCTAGGTTCATCCAAAACCCTTGGAAAGGACATTTGTCTGCTAGAAAAAGAGTTCTAAAATATTTGAACCTGATTTGAAGACTTTGCACTCAAATATTCTAAGGTGGGTGACTTCAAATTTATTGGATATTGCAAGTCAAATTTTGATAGCGATAAAGATAATGGAATGTCTACTTCATGCTACATCATGAATCTTGGATTAGCAATTGTCTCCTGGAGATCACACAAACAATCTATTCTAGCACATTCCACAACGTATGTGGAATATTTGGTTGCAACATAAGCAACAAAGGAGATTGTATGGATCAAGAAAATACTTGAATATTTGTAGGAGAAACATGTGGATTCTACTCCTTTACTGATTGACAATAATTTTGTAATCAAGTTGGCCTAGAATCCAAAGTTCCATGATCAAACTAAGAAAACCACCATGAAATTCCATCTAATTTGAAATCATGTACAGGCTAAGAGTTCTAATTTAAGACATTGTTCCACAAGTGAGCACATTCTATACATACTCATCAAAGTACTTAGAAGAGAAAAGATTGAAAAGTTGAGAAATATTCTTGGACTCACGAACACCCCTTCACATTAATATGGGGATTGTTGGAAACCTAATCCTTGTTAGGATTATATAATCCTCCCTTGTCCATATATAGTCTATTTGATCATCTTTCCTAACTTAGGGAGACATGATTATTGTACTAGAGTGTGGGGAACACATATAGAGGTTAACTTCCACTTACTGCATGTTCATGCATGAGTTTATGTTTCTATGAGACCAATCCCTACATTATAGGAGACCACTCTGAGTTCCAACAGTAGCCTCCATCAGTTCGTTGTGGTAGGTAGGCAGTTATGCTGATTCAACCTCCAGTTACATTCAATTAGATCACTCTAAGTTAGTCTAGCGCCAGTTTTGCATGGATGCATGGGGAAGTGGCACCTTTTTCCACCTACCTCATCAATTTAATTGGTTTAACTAGTTTATCATACTGATTTAGACATCAGTAGTTAGACTGTTGGCTCCCATGCAGTGATTTACAAGAACTAAGTTACCCAATCAGTTAGGATTAGTTGGTAGATTCGAATCCTATCCACATGATTTGAATTATCCTTATTGTAACACTAGTGTATTACTGTTGGATTAATAAATATTAATGTTGTAATTAACTAATCAATTTTTATAAAATTTGTCTCAAGTTTGTCTTGTTCAGTGTACATTGTTCTTGATATTCCACTGCATAATCCTACTTCACTATTACTATCATTTGTCTATAGATCAATGGTTCACAAATTCAACATGGTATCAGAGCCTTGTTTAGGCTAGCAGCAAGTCTTTTCCGATGTCCATTGTACGCCAAAAGAAAAATAAGTTTCCACATAAATCCTGGAATGATAGCTTTGCTCCCTTTGAATTATGTTTAGAGAAGTCTATCCATGTGTGACGAAGTATGAGAAGGTGTACATGTTGAGGTGGAAAGGATTGAAACTGACATGATTGTGAATTTAATTTGAATTTTGCAGTGTTATTGCAGGTACCTACATAGCTTCTTGAGGAATTGATTGTTTCAGCATACAGAAAGATGGATTCTTCAGCTCTCGTACTTGAATCCTTACACCCTTCAACTAATCTGATTGGAGGGTAGATATGCCTGTGTACTTGCACAAGCTTGGACTTTATAGGATGACTATGGGAAGAGAAACTGATCTCAAACAACATGTTGAGAAGAACAAATTTTTGGATCATCTTGATGAGGCCTTCAACTTCATGTGCACTGATATTTCTTGAGATATTTTATTCCACCTTGAGGGAATAAGGACTCTGAAGGAATCTTGGAAAAATATTGAATCTTTTTTTGGAAAAATAGATGAGCTTCAAGGGCACATACTCGAGAATGAGCTCATTACATTACAACCCAGCAGTTTCGAGTCTATTAAAAAATTATTCACAAAATACAAGTCGCTAGTACTGCAATGCAAACAATGTGAATTAAAGAGGAAATATGAGAAGCTTGTGATGCCAGTACTGAGCAATCTTGGATTTGAGTACTTAGTCTTTGTCTCTACATTGCATTCTGGAAGAGCTTCCATCCCTAATTGGAGGATGCCTTCTCTATATGATTTTGTTGAGTCCATAATACAAGAGAAATATCAATTGGTTCAAATGGGAGTGCTTCGAACCTCCAAGAACCTAGCACTCTTAGTGTCAGACTCAAATAAAGAAAGAGGGAAGCACAAATGGGAGGAGAAAAAAAACACTCATTCGATTCCAAAGGGTTATCATAGATCTTCCTATGGAGCCTTAGGTTCCAAGAAAAATAGTAAATTTGAGAAGACTAAGTGTCCATACTATATGAGAGGATTTCATCCAAAGAGCGAGTCCATGAAGAAGACCATTGACCAATTGCCCTTGAACATAACTATATTGCCCTTCCACAAGGTGCAGAGTGTTAAGAACCCGTGTCAACCCTCCTCTTTATTTTGTTAGTATATTTTATTGGACACATATGCTTTGTAAGTCGTCTCGTTAGTATGTTATATTATCCCACATTCATGGGGATTAATAGTTGATGTTAAGTTGTCCAATTAGTATGTTGTATTGTCCCACATTCATGGGGAGTAATAGTTGTTTAGATTAGACTTAGTATATAACTAAGTGTTGAGGACAATGAAATCATCGAAGAGTTATTTTGTATCAAGCTTGCTCAAAGGCGGTTACCACCTCAAAGTGGCCTACGATTAATAAAATCTCTTCTATGATCCATAATTTATGTTATATCGTGCATTCTTATTATTTATTGCAGGAGGTTCTCCACATCTGGTATCAGAGCAATTTCCTTGGAACAAGTGGAATTTTTTTTTCTTTTCCAAAAAAAAAAAGAGGGAAAAATTGGGCGGTGACTTTGAAATCAATTTATGGAACTTTCTGCACAAAATTAGAAGAAACGGGTTACATATATGAATTCCTCTTACAAAAATACATAGATTCAAAAAAAACCATCTCGTTTGGAGTTCTGGAAGTGGATATATTGCGGATTTAAAATCAGCAATTTTTCAGAATTTCAGAGATGACCATGGAAATTGCAGAGCGAAAATATTTTGACCGGGTGCTTAGATTTCTATTCCGATTAAGTGGGTAGAAGCAGAGTGGCTATTCTAGTTCCAGAAATAGGCTATAATAGTGATTTTGAGCAATATAGATCAGGTTATGCTGATTTTAAAATATCATCTCAAAACCCTAACTCTAATTACAGTTTTTTTTTGGCATCGGGTGGAATTTCTGCCACATTTTTTCTGGCACTATGATTATTTCAGTAGTTCTTCTTGCAGCGGTAGTATTCATTTGGATCAGGGAATAAACCTTATCCACTTAATTATGGGAAGTACTTGGGCATAACCCTAAAACTCATTGTGAGGAGTACCACAGGAACCCTGAAGTAGCTAGCCATTGACAGGACTTGCCAGGCAAAAAGGGCAATGACCCCCACCATATTGACTAGATTCCCATCTGTGAGGGAAACCAAAGAGCTTTCATTTTTGGCCAAGCGGTTATCAGTTTTACCTATGTCGTGAAGTGAGGGGTACTACCCCAATACTCAAGCCTGAGATAGCCTTGGTGGCCAAGTGACTACCTTTGAACCATTAGGAATCCGATTATACCTGGGTTCCATATCTATTTATAGTCGATAATGCACAGAATTCCATAATTTTCACAAATTATTTACTCCATTTTAAGTTGATAAAGCACAGGTTTCTTTCACCGCCACAGATCATTTCTTCAAAAAGAAAAATTAATGAGTATAAATTTCTATTTTCTTAGCCATATCTTCCTTGATTTAGCTCCATTTCCCTTGAAAATTCATAGTCACCCCTGTCATTCCATTCTGCAAATTTCATTCATTGAGGACACTATCCCAAATTCCTTTTCCCGAAGGTCGAAATTCCACATTTGTCATAACTTCTTCAATTCTGACCCAATCGCCTTCAAATTTTGCCACGGTGTTCATTTCCGAATTCTGCTTCATTTTCCCTCTCTAACAAATTTTCACATTATTTCATCCCTCTTCTGAAGTTTGCATTTTATTTTCCTTGTCCTTCAGAAAGTGTCCCAAACCTAGTCAACTCCAATTACGCACTCACGTATTTCCCGACTCAAAAATTTTATTTTATAAAACCCTCTCTGTTTTTGTTTTTCTACTCATCCCCCCCGAAAAAAAAAACAAAACAAAAAAACAAATCTTATTGTTGTCACCCGCATAGGAGCAAATAGACAAATGGAAGAAAAACTTGTCACCCTCAACACCAAACTCACAGATCTAGATCAAAAATTTCTTGACCTCCATATTCATCATTCAGCCATGAGCAACTGACAACAACTTGAGTCTTCTGCAAACACCGAGTTCTCTTCTTCCAGCAACTTTTGTGGGCTGAAGATTGGTTTCCCTCGCTTCAATGGTGATGATACAAGTGGATGGATACACAAGACAGAACAATAATTTAATATGCATAACACTTTTGATGTCACCAAAGTCCCACTTGCATCATTTCATTTGGAACATGAAGCCATTCAATGGTTCTGTTGGTACATCAAGGATCATGAAGAGACCCAATGGATAGATTTTTGCCAACTCATTTTGCACTGATTTATCCCTAGTGGTTTTGATGAATTCACAGGAGTGCTCACCAAACTTCACGAGAGTGGCACTGTGAGAGAGTATCTGACAAAATTTGAGAAATTAGTTAAGCAAACAGAAGGATTTTTTGATGCATTCTAGAAGAGTTATTTTATCATTGGTTTTAGGGATACAATTTGATCTGAGGTTAACATGTTCTATCCCAACACAATGATGGAAATCCTCGGGTTGGCTAAGTTGGCGGAGGACAAGATCAGGGCTCAAAAATGCCCCAAATCCACTTTTGTTCCATTTATAAATATGGTTTCCCAAAGACATCCAATCCCTCCAACTCCTAGATCCACTCCTATCAAGCATTTGTATGAAGCTGAGGTGCAGGCACGTAGGGAAAAAGGACTTTGTTATACTTAGAAGGGACATTCACCCGGGGCCATCAATCTACTGAACAAAAGCTCTATCCCTTGGATGTGGTTTCTCCACCTGCACTTGAAATTTGTGAAGTTGCTCAGGATCCAGTAGATGATCAGGTCAACATTCAGCAGTCACCTGTTGACCCTCATTCTCATGAGGAACACCCAGAGATATCTCTCCATGCATTAGCCAGAGGCACCACCCCACAAGCCATGAAGGTCAAGGGTTTCTTCAAGAAGATTCCTCTTACAATACTCATTGATTCTGGTAGCACCCATAACTTCATTGACCCTCAAATTGCCAAATAAGTTGATAGTTTTTTCCATCCTTACTCCATCTTTAAAGCCATGGTTGCCAATGGGAGCACCTTACCTTGCAAAGGAAAGTGTAGCAATGTGTGTATCTCTATTGGAGATTATAACTTGTTCTCTAACATGTTTTCCATGCCTCTAGGAGGATGTGATGTGATTTTGGGAACTCAATTGTTATGCACACTTGAACCCATCTTATGGGATTTTGCTGAACTGTGGATGCAATTTTCAGTCAATGGGAACAAATACAAATTCAATGGCTTACAACTAGGATCTCTCAACATCATTAGTTCCCATCGCATTGAAAATATCCTTAAGATGAATTCACATGGTTTCATCGCTTAGCTCCATTTCATTCAGATGCAACCTTCAACAGTCTCAACTACTCCCTTGGATCTTTCATTCCAATGCACCTTTCAGATGCCTAATTTTTCCAATCTCTTCACTCTTGAGAGTGATGCTTACGACAATGGACTTGGGTTTGTCCTCTTTCAAGATGAAGATCCCATTGTATTCACCGACAAATCAGTTTCTGGAAAGAATTTATCCACATCTACATATGAGAAGGAAATGATGACTATTTTGCACACAGTACAGAAGTGGTGGCCATCCCTCTTAGAGAATCCTTTCAGCGTCAAGATTGATCACGATAGTTTGAAATATTTCCTAGAACAATAGGTCTCATCCCCAACACAATATAAATGGGTTATCAAACTCAGGGATTATGACTATAAGAAGGCTCGGGACAATCTTGCGGTGGATGCTCTTTTCCACACATTTGATGCCCATGTTTCTCTTTCAGTTATTTCTATGATTATTCCAACTTGGTTATATTCTGTTAAGTCAGGAACTCGTTTCTTCAAATTTTATATTTGATTGGCATTTTATTCCAAGTTTACTCATTTGCTTAAGTTTGTTTTTCTGCTTCTTTTAGGAAATTTTTGGTTTTTAATCAAAATTTTGAACTTTGCCTTTAGATTTTTACTTTATTGTTTTTCCTCCTTTAGTTTTTGAAGGGTTTTAAAGGTCATTATGTTGATTAAGGATGTCACAAATATATTCTAAGAGCATAGTTTAGCACCTAAACTGCACTCAAAGTGGAAAAAATTATTAAAATAGCGCCAAAAGTGATTTCAAATTATTCTTGTAGCGCAAGTGCCAAAAATTAACATAGTGGCGCTACAAGAATATCGCGCATGTTAAATTCTCCGATTTTTAAGCCAATTTTTTTTGCATGAGTGCAAATTCTATGTGACTAATCGCATGTTTAGAGGTTGTTGATACATGTTGCTCCAGTTATCATCATGAAAATAGGTGGGTTCGTGTTGTGGAAGAGATGATGGTCATCATCAGCTAGAACGCAGCCCATCATGACAGATAGAGGCATAGATCGAGCTTGATGTGAGGGATGTTACTCCTTACATGCAATACGAAGCTAAAAGACCTAGTGGAGCGACGACATCTGCCAAAAAACCGGAGGTTGCTGTTATCGAGTAGAGTTGGGGTTTTCACCGTTGTAGAGAGCATTTAGGGCTTTCTTATTTCGCCACCTGGAATCAAATTGTACGCTGGAAGACACTTGTATGGCTAAATTGGAAAATCAGATAGCACAAGGAGTGGTTTAAAGCTTCTGCAACTCGACAGAAAGCAGGTATTCCACAATAACCTGTTAATGGCTACTAAATTGGGGCTTTCTTGGTAAAGTCTGTTCTGTTAAAATTGGTTAAGGGAAACGTTAAGTTATGCCTTTAAATGAGATTCCTGCCGAGGAGATATCTGTTTAAGACATTCTGAGATGCTATGGTGAATGGAAGGTTGAAAAGTAGCATTATATTGAACCATTCCCTTTTCGAAGCCTGAAAAGATGACAGGGTGAAGAGTTGTGCATTTTATGATGTCTAAACTTCACAAATTGGTCTGCTACCTGTACACAGTGCAACGAAGGAGCTGAACATCTGAGATTACATGGAAACCTAGTCTCATTCGCTACTAAAACTGATTCATTTTGGTGCTAAAAAAAACTACTGGGAGCAGAAAGTGAATAGATTTAAGATTGTTTTTGTTTTATATATCTTCTCATCCAATAGATAAACAGTCTTCAGTTGTTCTAAAAGAGCTGGCAGCTGAGATCATTTATGCAAAGATTTTCTGTATAGAGATTGCTCATAGGTGACACTAGAAGGAATTAAGGGTTTTTTTTTTGTACTGAGTCTCAATACATAGGTGTTATTGTACATTCTGGAGATGGTCAGCTATCTGAATGAACAGACTGAATGATAATTAAGTTTCATCAACAATTTTAGTGAAGAGTTTGGGGTACTCTGATTGACCTAAATCACTTGAGCCTGTGGTAAAACCTAACCTGTATTAGAAAACAAAAGGAAACAGTCAAGGAAGACTGAGCAAAGCTGATTATTAAAACCTTAGAGATTTAAGGAGGAAAAGCAGTTGATAGGTCATTGACAAGACCCTGAGAAGTACCAGCATTCAGTCATTCAGTTCAAATGGGAAAAAGTGGTAAAAATAATAGCGCTGAGCCCATAGACTCGAATTGGATTGAGCAATTCCCAGATGTGCAGAACTTTTCCAAAATGCTGGGTGGCTATATTTTTTCAAGAAGATTGATGAATAAAATTCTGAGGTCTCTTATCAATTTGCTAAAAGCTATAAGCAGGATATGATAGTTTTTGATACACTAAGGTTCAAGCTGACTGTGGAGTTAATTTCTGAGGCTATAGGGATCAAAAATGAAGGAGAGATGTGGTTTAAGAAGTTTCCTTTTACTTTTAATGCTCAGAAGTACCTTTTACCTGGTGTTACTCCTGACTGGAGTAAAGGAATAATGATTCAGAATTTCAGAAGTGAGTGGGTGGAGCCTATTAGAATCTTGCAAAGCTATATCACTTGTGAAGGTAGATATTCCTATGTTTTCAAATACCATTTTAGGTTTTTACAACATTTGGTTGGTGAATCTAAAATGATCCTTCCCTTCTTCTTGCTCAAAAGTCTCCAGAAGATGTCTAGTAGAGTAAAAGATCATCAGGTTCATACTTTACAATCTATTTTCCACCATGGTCTGATTAAACTCATCATTAGTACTGCTCTACAAAAGGAAGGGAAAACCTGGGATTTCTTCCTCTTCTGGTCTGGTTTTCAAGTCAAGCAAGAGGAGCTGCAAACAAAAAAGAAGGTAGATAAAGGGAAAGTCCTAGTGAGAAAACTAGGCCAAAAGATCAAGTTTGAAGACAAGAAAGAGGGAAAACTTGAAGAAGCACCAAAGCCCTTGAAGGATGAAAATGAACCTCAAATGTTTTCAGCTGACATTAAAGGTAAATATTCATTGTTTACAGAAAAGAAAGAGCATCCTATGCAACACATGACACCAGCAGAAGTTTTCAGTGAAGATAAAGATGCTGTCACAGAAAAAGTTGTTGTATAGGAAGAAGATATTCAAGTCCATCAAAGGAGTCCCATTACTATCCTATCAGAGGATGAAGGTTATTTGTTGGAGGAAGATGAATCCATTGCCAAAACTGAAGTTAGGGTTGATTCATGCAAGGAATTTTCCTTTCTGGAAAACAAGACAGTCAGACCTAGGAGAAGGAAGAATAGGATTGAAGTCATGGATTTTTCTACAGTCAAACACCAAAGAAGAAGTTTGAAGATGATGGGAGAATTGGCTCCAGCTTGGATACCTAAAACCAGGCCAAGGAATAAGTTAAGGTTGAATATGAAGAAATTGCTTAACCCTAGCTTGAATATCAAAGGAGTAACTGTTCTTGATGATAATTCTTCAGATGATGAAGAGTCAAAAATTGACAAAGTGAGCAATAAAAAGAAGAAAGGAGCAGTTGTAAGAAGTTCAGTTCTTCAGCCTGCAAAAGGAAAAAATTCATTACAGTCAGTAGAAGATTCAAGCCAGCTTGAGCCTAAGCTGTCTGCCATATTTCTTGAATTAAGAAATGAACTGTTGAAACAGCAACAGGAAAAAGAAACTGAACTTTCTTATGATTAAGACCAGCTGAAAATAGATGAAGCTATACCTAAGGAAACAAACATTCAGGAAAACCCTAGTATTCCTGATATTTCTGCATATCTACTACAAGAAGATGAAGATATTTTCAAGAAACTAAATATACCATGGATTCCCACTGATGTACAAGAAACCACAACAGGGAAGGTTATTGATTCAAACAGGGAGAACCTACAAAGAAATATTAAACAATACAGACACCAGATGGATTACCTGCAAGAGACTAATGATGGCCTCATCCTAGCCAATAAAACTCAGGGAGGATTTACAGGAAGTCAATGAACATTATCAAGAGCTAATAGTTGTTTCTAAGGAGGATTTGAAGAGAAAAAGAAGCACTAATGTACAATGCACAGAGCTGAAACAGACTGTCAGAGACTTGCAGCAACTAAATGAAGAACTTACAAGAAGGGTAGCTGATATGGAAGATGAGAAGAAAAAAACCAGGAAGAAAGCACAAGCTTTGGATGGAATAACATTGTTAGTTGAAGCTGCAGAGGACCTTTGAAATTGTCAGTTAGTCAGTTATGTCTTTTTGAGAAGCACTTTAGTTAGTTGGTTGTTTACTATATTTTGAAAAATATTATATTTTGTAAATTGTAATTCAACTTTATCTCATCGAGTAGTTAGCTGAGGACAGTTAGGGTTTTAACCCTAACTAATTTTTTGTTGAGGTAGTATTTAGATAGATGAGAAAGACAGGAGCGGGGTTTGATTTTAGGAGAACTTCAAAAGGTCTTTTGGACTTATTTGTGAGCTAAGTATCATAACTCTTATATGTATTTGATGACAAATTATGAAATATATGATACTTTATACCCTTCAGTACATGTTTTGGCTTCATCTTTGACTTGTTTAGTTTCTTAACTGATAAATTCATTGCTGGTCTATGTTTGTATGCTGGTGATGCTTATATTTTATGAATGAACTTCAATATTGTGTTCTGTTGGATACTTGTTGATTATATTATTCATCTTTGTCATTACTTGCTTATGATTCAGTTCTTGTTTAGCTCATGAGTGTATTCCCTGTTGGTCACCAAATTTACAACCAAGAAAACATACCAAAAACCCTAAAACCTAGTTTACTTTATTGATTTTTTTGAGATTGTGTTGGCTTGTTTCTTCATAGCCTTGGAAACAATTTCTGGCACAAACACATTCTATTTAGCAAGGCTATGTAAATGACTCCTCATTATTTGAAATCATCCAACAGTTGGCCAGTAACCATTCTGTGGTTCCGTATTCATCTTGGGATGGATTTTCTCTAAGATACAAGGGTATTCTAGTGCTTCCCCAAAGCACGGACCTTAAACATGCGGTCTTTTATATACTCCATCCTTCTCCATTGGCAGGGCACTCTGGGTTCATCAAAACATATGAGTTGGCACGATGTAACTTCTTTTGGAAGGGGGTGCAACGAGAAATTCAACATATGGTTGCCAAATGTGCTCCTTTTCAACACCATAAGGGTGAAACTACACTCCTTTTTTGCTCGAACCTTTTTCCACCCCTACAAGGATTTGGACATATATTTCAATGGATTTCCTTCACGGGCTCCCTAAATATGAAGGGAAGACTGTAATATTGGTTGTGGTGGATCAACTATCCAAATATAGCCATTTTTGTGCTCTCATCCATCCATATACCACCTCTTCAATCACATAAATTTTCATGGAACAGATATTCCTTCTTTATGGAATCCCTTCTTCCATTGTCTCAGACCGCAACACAACTTTCACAAGTCATTTTTGCCTCATTGACACCAAACTGCATATGCGTTCATTTTATCACCCGCCAATAGATGGTCCAACTACAGTAGTTAACAAATATTAGGAAACTTATCTTCGTTGTTTCACCTCTGAAGAACAACATCAGTGGGAAAAGTGGCTCCCTCTCACTAAATGGTGGTACAATAATTCCTACCATACTGCATCTAAAATGACTCCATATGAAGCAGTTTATGGTCACACACCTCCAGTAATCCTTCCATCCACCCACAGCAGTTCACCAGTTTAGGAATTTGACATGGTTCTTTGAAACCGACATCAAATTATTCACCTCCTACAGGACAATCTTCACATGGCAAGAGCCCGCATGAAGTAACAGGTCGATCAACATCGTTCTGAGCGCACTTTTCAAATTGGTGATATGGTTTTTCTTCGTCTGCAGCCTTATAAGAAATACTACTTGAAATATAAAGGGAATCAAACGCTCACTCCAAAGATCTCTATCCCATATCCAGTTCTTAAAAATATTGGGTATGTTGCTTATAAATTGGCACTTCCTCCTTCTTGCATTCAGCAAGTGATTGGTGCCAACATCAGCGCACAAATTGTTTTACCAAAATGGGATAATGAAGGATCCATAATTTCAAAGTTAGAGGCCATCCTCAATAAGCACACTTTCCAGCTTCTCTCTCATTCCATCAAAAAGGTCTTCAATTCAGTGGCACAACATGCAACCAGAGGATGCTACGTGGGAACCACTCCTTCAGATTCAACAACAGTTTCCACATCTTAAGCTTTGAGGACAAATATTTTCTAAGAGGGAGGGGATGTTAAGAGCCCGTGTCAACCCTCCTCTTTATTTTGTTAGTATATTTTATTGGATGCATATGCTTTGTAAGTCATCCCGTTAGTATGTTATATTATCCCACATTCATGGGGATTAATAGTTGATGTTAAGTCGTCCAGTTAGTATGTTGTATTGTTCCAAATTCATGGGGAGTAATAGTTGTTTATATTAGACTTAGTATATAAATAAGTGTTGAGGCCAATTAAATCATCGAAGAGTTATTTTGTATTGAGCTTGCTCAAAGGAGGTTTACCCCTCAAAGTGGCCTGTGATTAATAAAATCTCTTCTGTGATCCATAATTTCTGTTATATTGTGCATTCTTATTGTTTATTGTAGGAGGTTCTCCACATAGAGATGTTTGAAGATGTGAGAGAATAATGAAGAATATGAGAGGTTCCATGCTTAGAAAGCAGGATTCACTCATTTGAAGGCTTACTTGATAGATTCTGGAGCATCCAACCACATGGTTTCCTCCAAACAATCCTTCACTACTCTGGATGTCTCAGGAGGACCTATCTTTCATATAGGCGATAATTCACAGATCGCAGCAATAGGTAGAGTTTCTATTAAAATCCATCATGGTGAGTTCAAGAATGTACTCTATGTGACCTCTCTTGCAACAAATTTTTTATCTATTTATCAGATGACACATACTGTCTTGCCAGAGAAAGTTGTATTTGGTCCTAACTAAGTGGAGATATCAGATATCTCAATTGGGAACATTATAGTGAAGGTTGTTGCAAACCATGCCTCCAAGGCATATGTTTTCTCACACTTTTCGCCATAATTAGCTCCATCACAATCTCAGCAGCCATTTGAAAGGGAAG
This sequence comes from Pseudotsuga menziesii, assembly GCA_001517045.1. NCBI lineage: Eukaryota > Viridiplantae > Streptophyta > Pinopsida > Pinales > Pinaceae > Pseudotsuga > Pseudotsuga menziesii. Next base: position 333,079 of record LPNX011230958.1, on the reverse strand, counting down.
GTAAAAACTCTCTTTCATCTCCATTTGCAAATAATGATATGTTGTCTAAAATTTCAGTTTTAGAAGATGAGGAATAATATCAGCATGATATTGATATTGATATTATACCTCAAGACGATCTAGATTCCAAATCCATTTCCTATTCCGAATCAAAATCCTAAATTGGCCCAAAATCTCATTGAATAAGCTAGGAATGGTGCCAGGAATCTAGATGATAGACGAAAAACGAGGTCCCAGTATCAGAATGAAAGAGTTGCACTCTTTCACAGAGCTTCGCTACCTATAGAGTGGTGCAACAAAATTCCATACAAATGCTACTTGATGTTGAATATTGATCCAAAAGTTGGCCCACTAATGAACAAAATGGATGATTCCATTCCTCCTCCAAAAAGAAGAAACAAAGGAAACATTCAACATATTAGAAGAAGATGGAAAGGTTCACATGCACAGTCCCAAGATGTTGATTCATAGAAGAACCATGATTTTATATGGCTGCTTCATAGAGCTGCAAATTCCAAAAAAAAATTTACAAGTTTTTACCCAAAGAGGAAAATTTTCTCTTAAGTATAGCTTGTTTTCCTAATTCCTACTTATTTTGAGGGGGGGAGGGGGGGGGGGGGTTCCCATGAGGTTTTCCCCATTTCCCTTATTTTATTAAGCATGTTTTATTTCTTTTATATTGTATGGGTGGCTTCTGGCCTAGTTTCTAGGGCCCAAAGTTTCCCAAGTTAGGATTAAGGGGGGTGTTAGGATTATATAATCCTCCCATGTCCATATATAGTCTATTTGATCATCTGGGCCTAAATTAGGGAGACATTATTATTTTAATAGAGTGTGGGGAACACATATAGATTTTAACCACCACTTACTTCATGTTCATGCATGAGTTTATGTTCCTCTAAGACCAATACCTACATTATAAGAGACCACTCTGAGTGTCACCAACAGCCTCCATTAGTTGGTTGTGGTAGGTAGGAAGTTACGCTGAGTCAACCTCCAGTTACATTCAATTAGATCACTCTTAGTTAGTCTAGAATCAATTTTGCATGGTTGGATGGGGAAGTGGCGCCTTTTTCTACCTATCTCATCACTTTAACTAGTTTAATTAGTTTAACTAATTGTCAGACTAGTGGCTCCAATGCAGTGATTTAGACACGCTGATTTAGCCAGCCAGTCAGGTTTAGTTGGTAGATTCAAATCATATCCACATGATTTAAATTTTCCTTATTGTAACATTGTTGTATTATTTCTAGATTAATAAATATTACTGTTGTAATTCACTGATCAATTCTTATCAGATTTGTCTCAAATTTGTCTTTTTCAATGTACATTGTTCTTGATATTCCATTGCATAATCCTTATTCACTATTGCTCTCACTTTCTTGTAGATCAATGGTTCACAAATTCAATAATCCTATGGGATTATGGTTCCTCTTGTGAATTAGTGTAAATATTTGTATGGAAAGTCCATGCTCTCAAATCATCGAGGGAAGTGGAATTGTTTATATAACATTTTAATTAGAATTTGATAAAATAAATTTTGTTTATCCAAAACTAAATGTATTTAATTTTCTAATATATATATATATATATATATATATATATATATGATACAAATTTATATAGTTCTAAAAATCTTGCATCTGGACCTAACCTCTAACATTTATAATATAAATGAGTTATACAAAAGTGGTAAGGTGGTGGGTGGTTGGAGTTAATTTATTCATTGGCCATCACCTGCCGTAGGACACTTGCTTAACTATGTCCATTTGAGGACATAATAGAGATGTGGTACACACCACGAGGGTTTAACCCTGCACTATAGATAAATAAAAACCTAAAATTTCATGAGGATTAAAAAAACTATTCATACATAAAAAGATACATGCAACTGAATTTCTTTCCCATCCAATTTGATGGTTTAACTGGTTTTAATGTTTAGACTTATTTTTAATGTTGAATTGCCAAAGGTTTCAAAGGAGATGAAAATCATGTTGCATCACACTTCAGAAACCAAAACATGAGATTGGTTTTGCATAGGGATCATACTATCATTGAGGTTTATGGATTTATTGAATTGATTTTTTTAGAAAAATGCATCATTTAGAACACAAAATTTTTACAAAAGCCAATAAGGCATTATATATCAAGTTTTCATTCAAATTTGGACCATCTTTCATCAAAAGTAAAACATCCCTCAATATAGTGGAAAACTTATTGAAAGATATGAATATTCAGGAAGCTAAGAAAATTCCTCAATCATATTATATCACAGAGTATAAAAATAAAAATCAAAGTGCATCTTTTGAACATCAAACAATTGAAGGATTCGATAAAATTACCAATTTACAGAGCTTTGGTCAGGACCAGTAAGCGTTAGAAGAGTTAATAAATCTTAGGACTCTCAAGTTCATATAGTTCAAACAGATTATTTTTCTCTATCAATTCAGATTCCAGCTAAGACAGACAATAAAAAGGACTTAATCAAAAGTAAAAAGTATGGATATCGATTAGGAATCCTCAAGTAAAAGGGTCAAGATTGATCAAGATAAAGACATTGTTATTTTAAAAGAACAAGTCTCAATGGACCTAGAAGAGAATTGTTTACCCCTACAAAATGCTATTCAAATTCAGATGTTCATGATGATGACTCAAGTTCTCAATTTAATTCTAAAAATGACTTGGTTCCATATTACACAACAAATAAAAATCAGTTTCAGGTAGAAAATAAAAACTTGTTTCCATAGGTTTGACAACTATCAAAGGACAAAGTTTCACCAAGAAAAGAAACCTTTGAATATTACAGTTACAAGTGAGTATAAGGTGTGAGAAGTGAAAATCAATTGTGATTAAATAAATGTGTCTTAAAAGATTCATTTACACCAACAAACTAGTTAGATGATATATACTGACCTTTTACAGGCCAATTTAAATGTTTCAAATTTACAAACAAGGGTGACAAAATTAGAAAGTCAGTTAAAGTAGGAGAACACAGAATGCAAGGCATGGGAAACATAAATTAAAAATATACAATTATAAATTATTGCTCTAGGATAAACCCTAATTATATACAACCTATTCAATGGCTCCTTGATGACAAATAAAATAAAATTCACGGTATTAGAAAGAAATTGAAGATTCTGGGCACTCAACATGTACAAGCTCCATAGTTAACAACATTGCAACAAAAAAAGGATTCTATTTATCACGAGATGATGAATTGTAAAGGTAAGGTTGTTCGATTGGAGAATGAGAAGTAGCAATGACAAAAGGAAAAAGATGAATTATTATTAAAATTTGTAATTGTAACTTCAAATCAAGAGAATGATTCATCTACAAAGGAGTTAACAAAGGCTATGTCACATATTAATTTAAAGGATGTTCAGATCAAGGAGTTGAAAGAAAAAAATAAAAAACTCAAATATAAAATGGTTCAAAAGGATGAAAATATCAATGGAAATATCACCTTTGTAAGGTTTGTCGTTACACCAAAACCTGCAGATAGTGATGAACATTTGAAACCAAGCACAAGGCCCTATCATCAGGCATGGAAATTAGTCCACATTTTTATATGCCCAAAGGTGTGGTGGTTATACCATGGTTGTAATGATACTCCAACACCCCCTCTCCAGCGTATCTCAGGGGAATTGAACCTGAGACGTATGCTCTCTTACAATGTAAGGTTTGTTGTTACACCAAAACCTGTAGATATTTTCACCAAGTGCTTTACAGAGAATACCTTCCTTCACTTACTTGATAGCATTGCTTGGAGTGAGTGATGCATGGTGATGGATACCATTCACCTTCATATTTTTGGCCCCATGTCCATTTTTTAGGAGAGTTTTTGTTCCCATTTGGTTTTCTTCTTGTCCTTGTTTTCATGGACAAATAAAATTTTATGTTGTATGAGGTGACTTGAGCCTTTGTTTCCAAGGACTCCATGATATTTTTGGTTAAGTTATACAAATTCAAGGTTAATGTGGGGTGTTAGAACAATAATCCATCTTTTTTACCTTATTTTATACCTTAGTCAATTTATTTTGTTTCTATGCATTAAATTGTTATGTTTTAGACTTAGAGAAATTGGTCTAGAAGGTGAACTGGTTATTTTACCCCATTCACACACACACCAACACTCTAGCCTAGTAAAACTAGAACATGTGCACCCTAATTAATGTCATGTAGCACTCCTTCCTTGTTTTGAGGATTTTGGGTTTGACTAGGGGCGCCAGTGTTGTCTTTAGTCCATTTTGGCCCTCCTAGTGCATTTATTCTCACATTGAGACACTCCCACACCTCTATTTTATCACCCGCACCTATATTGGACTCATTTATTCCCCAACATGCCTCGCCAATGTTCACACCATGGTTTGTGACTATTTGGGGTGATTTGAGTGTTGATTGGTCCACCTAGGGGGATGGAGGTCAAATCTTACCATGACACATGTACACTCCCAAATGGTTTCCTAAGCCTCACAATTTCTTTGTATTGTAATATATTTTTGATCTAGACACCTTCAGATGTTCGACAGTTCAATAATATCCACTATTGTGTTCACATGTGTGTGTAATTTTTACTCTTTCAATCTTTTTTGTTGGTTTTCGCAAACTACTTCAAATTGTGAGAGTCTCTTGCTCTCCTAGATACAGATATAACATCAATTTCTCACATGGTATCAGAGAATAGATCTCAGGTTCAATTCCCCTAAGCTATGACAGAGGGGGGGTATTGGAGTATTGGTAAAACCATGGTATAACCGCCGAACCTCTGGGATTATAAAAAATGTGGACTAACTACCAACATATTATTCATTAAAATAAATACACTTTTAATTCAAAAACCCCAATGGAAATCTTGCCTCAGTCCTACATATCGTCAAAGCACCACATTTATATTTCATTTATACAATAGTGAATACAATAGAGAGGATTAATTCATCTCTTCCTTGGACTTATTCTCTTTTACATGAACAATAGAATTTCATCAATCATATGCTATGAAGAATGAGGAAAGAAAAGGAGAGAAGACTAATGTGACATATTTGGATGACTTTTTTCATAACCAAAACTCATGAAAAATGGTGAACCTCATGGTGTGCCTCGTCGAGATGAGTTTAAGTATGCTTTCTAGTGATTATTGTGCCCTTTGGGAATGGACACCTGACCTAGCCACATTTATGGAATCTACATCTTTTCCTTCTTTTGGAGTAATTGATTTTCGAGGACAATGCATCGCTGAGTATGCATTTTTTCCAACCTTAACTTTATGTACACCTTTATATATTTGGTTGTTGAATAATGAAATGGATTCTAGTAATGAACAACATTGACGAGCACACGCCTCTCTCATCATCATCATCACCAGATGGAATCAACCCCATGGTATGCTGCATAAAGGAAAGCTACAATGGAGTTTGCAATTTTCCTCATTATAGTGTGTTATCGGATAAAATCAACAAAAGAAGCTTGGTACACAAAACATTTATTTTTGAGGGATCCATTAGAGAAAGAAATTTGGTACTCATAGACCCTAGTAGGTACCATCCTTTCTATGCCAAACTGATCCAGGAGGATCTAAAAAGGCTAATTTTCAAAATCTTCATATAGAGACAAAAATAGTACCATGTCAAAGAGCTCGTCAAGCCGATTCCTATGGTGCAAATGGCGTGTCAAACGGACTCCGAATGCAAAATATATTGCGATTTGAAGTTTGGCCCCAACAGGGAAAATTTTGGCTGAAGTGCCACGTGGCACTCCCTCAAGCTGCCACGTGGTAGTCAAAAAGTGCATTCTGTTGACATGGCATGATGATGTGGCATGATGACAAGGCATTCTAAATGGCATGATGATGTGGCATGATGACATGGCATGATGATGTGGCATGATGATGTGGCATGATGACTAGCATGCATGCATTTGTGCTTGAAATGATTTTTAGGACATTCATGCATTTACTCATGAGAAATTGTAAAATGATTAATATTTGAAGTGAGTGGAAAAATTACTCATATTACTCATTTATTTTCTTCCTTGAGTTGTTATGAAGTTAATGCATGGTTGTAACCAAAAACAAACATTCCATATTTGTAAAGAAGTTGTAACAAGTTGGTTTATGGTTGAAAAACCAACATGCTATTTAAAAAAGGGATTTCGTTATGTAATGGATTATTGTTGGATTTTGTAAATGTCATTATGGGAAAGTAACTAAATGTGAAAACCCGTGGGCATGTGGGCATGAACCATATTTTTGGTTTATATTCTTAAAAGCAAAACCAATTTGTAACTAATCCCAATTTGGAGAATCACATGTATCATGCCACCAAGAGTAGCTTCTCTTATTTAAGCACTTGTCATGTGCATTTGAGGGGAGCTCAAGTTTGGAGAGATGTAGCCCATAAAGGAAGCAAGCATCTGAGATGCCCCAATGGGGGTCTCCATTGGAGAATCTCATGGAGAGGCTCCGACCTTGTAGTTCCAGCTCAGAGAGCAAGCATGGCTCCATCATGTCCGAAGGTGATCCAACATAGGAGACAAAGAAGCAGAGTCAGTTCGAGGAGGCAACATTTCAATTTGCATTTGAAGGCAAGTAGCGACCATCTACACTCTCATCCCGGACAAAGGTGAAGGGATTGGTTGGTAAGAGTGTGACTTTGGTTTTATTGATGCACTTGTCATGCAAACATATTGTCGTCTATTGAGACTATCCTGCAGAAGACTGTGTGGCGTAGCTTGAGGTTCATGGCTCGTAGAGTTAGTTGAAAGAGCGCAATTTGCAACATTATTCAAGTCTTTGATCTGCTCGAGGTTCGTGGCTCGTAGATTCAGTTGAAAGAGTGTGATTGGCTACATTGGGAAATTATCTTCATGTCCAAGTTTGGCAACTTCTCGAGACAAAGGAGGCAGGCATTTGCTTGCTTGATTTCTGTATTCTTCGATTGAGTCCTATAGCTTGTGCACTTATGTGACCCATCAGAGGCAGTTATGGTGCGGCCGTAGAGACGAATAGATGATGAAGACTCTGCAATTGAATCCATTGTGATGTATCTTATGTATTTGTGCATCTTTGCAATGGATTGGTCACTCTATTTTTTTGTAGGCCCAGAGACGTAGCCAGGAGATCTGGTGAACTCCGTAATCAAATCGTGTCCCTAATGTGCTTGAATGACTTTTCATTTTCATGGGGATGATTCTATGTTACACACTTATATTATGCTCATGTTCACTTGCATTAACATCAGAAAAATGATCCTATTGGTCCCGATTGTTTCGAGCGGGTTCGATGACTTTCCAGGCTCGCCCCCGGGATCAAATCACAAACCTTTGTGCATCAAATAGATACACCATTGTAATATGGGCACAAGCATTGACACTTGAAATTTCTACAGACTTGACTCTAGTTGCATAACTCACTCTCTCAAACTTCTAAATTAGGTTGAGGTGACATATGGGGAGCATGAGATAACTCAATGTGGGGAGAAAAAAAGGGATACAATTACTAAGAAATAGTTGGGACATCTTGAAATGTTTATTTAATATGATCCATATGTCCCCAATTGAGAGTGAGGCATCAAAATGTTTATTTAATATGAGTTATGGCTTGGGATGATAAATGAGAGGATTTGTATGAAATAAATTGACCCAAGCCTTCCAAGCCAACCATAAACATTACATATTCCAATGGGATTGACTAAGATTCCATCTTAGGATGAGACATGGGTAAATAGATATCTAGAGAAATAGACTATGAACGTTGGGTCACAAATATTTACATGTATAAGATCTAAATGAAATGAGATGTCCTTCACAATGGTTAAGATCAGATGTAAAATATGATGAATTGGGAATTCAACCATTGGGATAGGATCCTCCATGATGTTGATCACGTGACTTGAGAGAAAATTGGAATGGAGTGCGTGTAAAAATAGGGAATTATTAGATATGTATCATGTGGATAATACAACAAGATCATGAGGAGGATTAAAAATGTTGAAATGATATACATTGTTGAGGATGACATTGCTTTATTTCTGAGATGATTTGTGACTTTGATTAAGAAAATAACATTTCCACCACCTGAAAAATCATTCTTCTATGTGATTTTGACAACTACTTCTTTGAAAATGTGATTTCTCGTTCATCACAATAGAATTTATCACAATATTTTGAAAATTAATGCTCAAGACTAGACTCAGAATACTTGCCTTTAACATGAGGAAATCTCTTCTCTTTTCATGGTGGATTCCTTAATCATTGATGGATGGGAATCTTGGAAATCCTGACCGATTCAAATCAAACTACCAATGAGAGGATAATCCTTTAGCCTTACCACATATTCCTTGAGCCATCAGTGGTTTCTGGTTTCTTTGGGAATGATGTGTGATCAAATATTGACCATTGATGGGAAGAAAGATCCTTTTATTTCAGTACATGCTTTAGGGTCACCAATGACCAATATCCAACTTAGTCCAATGTGTGATTCAATATGCGACATCTACAGGATTCCTTTCCCTCTCTTTATGTACAATCCCCTCTCCCTCGAATAGTTCAAATCCATCTCTGAAAAGATACATGCTTTAATCTTGGACATAGGAGAGGAGAAAAGTTGCTTAACTTTATCGTTTGTCCTAGCGCCTCCAATGATCAAGATTCATGGCAATATATATTTTCATTTAACTTTTGTGCACATCCTAGTGCCTCCAATGTCCCATATATGTCTTAGCAAGTTGTGTGATCACCTCTGAACCGTTGGCAGGATAAATTGTTCATTACTTCCCTAGCTAGTAATCTATCATGTTATCATTTGAATTTCTTCTAGGTAATATAAAACTCAATCATTGATGATGGGAATTAAACCTCATTTTTTACCTTCAATCTTCTTCTTGGTAGGAGTAGGGTAATGCAACACTTGTAGGCACAGAGTGAACGACATCACAATGCATATTATGGTATATATATATTTAACATTGTGGTCATTTCAGATCAACCATGGTAAACACTATTCAATGAAAACTAATAACCAAATAGAATGGTCCATAATATGTTCTGCGAGGGTGGAATACGTGGGTTGGTTGGGTTAGTGGGACATTGGGCTAGAAGGATTTTGGGAGATAGGATTATCAAGATATCCTATATTTCGATTGCGGGTAAATATGTGTGGCAATTGTGGATGAGTGATTTACATCATAGTGTGCCAATCATAGGGAAATGTTAACAACATGTTGAACCATGATTCATTGTGATGCATATTATGGTCTATATATTCAACATTGTGGCCACTTGGAATCCATGGTCAACGCTATTAAATGACAGACAACAAAATTGAATGATCCATAATATGGTATGTGAGGGTGGACTTCATGGGTTGGGTAGTTCATGGGGCCATTGGATAGAAGGATTTTGGGAGATGGAATTATCAATATATCCAGTATTCATATTGGGGGATAAATGTGCATGGGATTTTTGGATGAGTGAGCTAGGTGACAGTGGGCCAACTGTGAGGAAAGGTTAACAATATGGCAAACTATGATTTGTCACGATGCATATTATGGTCTATGTATTCAACATTGTGTCCATGTATAATTTTAGGGGCTTTATATAGCCCATGGTCTATATTAAGGGTGTTACAAAAATTTAGTGGGATATTTTCTTATATGGAAAGAATTTTTTTAGCTAAAATATATTGTCCCAATATTTATTAGAAAAAAATAAATCCAAAATGGATAGCCTCCCATATATTAATGAGGAAAAAGAAAAAATATATTTTTTCCCTAGCAAAATCTCCTCGCAATCTATATTTCACCCCCAATTTCTAGAGAAAATCTAGTGAAATCACTCCTCCCCCAATTTTCAGTAATGGAGACTCCCAAGGGTAATTTCTCCATCGATTTTCCTTGTAATTCGGGCATATGGTTGTGTTTTCCTGTATTTTTATTTAGTTTAATGTGATACCTTCCTTGAGCTCTTGATTTCTAGTATTAGAGGAAAAATCAGGGGCTATTTTGTTCTATATAAAGGCTACACTGATTCATAGTTCACCCACTTCGAATTGTGCTTGCATGGTAAAGGTTTTGTTTGATGTGATTCCACTTTTCATTCTTATTTTTCTTGACATTTTATTCTTTACATAGCATCTCCAATCAAAAGCTCAGGTCTTGAAGGGGCATGCCACACATGCAATTTATTAGAGAATACAAACTCGCATCACACTTTTTATCCAATAATTAACGTGGTATGTTTTTTATGTTTATTACCCCTAGTTACAAAAGATTATTATATTGTAAATTTACCTTTTATCATGATTTTTATCATGGATTCTTTTTGAGGCCTATTGAATTCTAGGGAACTCTTGATTCTTAGGGATCATTACGTGTTATTAGGGTTTTATTCTATCCTAGGAGTATTGGTTTCATGAAAGTGTTATATAGCTCAAAATATATGATCTATTTTATGCCTTGTCATGTTTAAACTATAGGATGACAATTATATGTTGTTAGTGGGTGCTACTCTTTATGGAGAGATGCCACATGGTTTTTATATATTCAAACTGAATTTCAACCAGTTGTTTAAAATGTGCTAGTTTTATTAGGATCTTGCTCTCCAACTATTATTGGATTTAAGGGATTAATGAGAGTGTATATGTTCATATTTTATGTCTGTTATTGTTGATTTTTGGAATGTTTGTAATATAAATGAATGCACACTGGTTTTCATAGTGGGGCTACAATGAAATTCATTATTTTGGCTATCTTCTTGTAGATTTGTCCAAAGCGTACTGGTGGATTTTTTTATTTGTATTGAGAAGTTTGTGGCTGGTATATTTTTTTATTCATATTACCAAATTCATCAATTTTATTTGTGACTCAAATTTGTTGGGCTTGTTACTTGTTTTACGATATTTTTTTTTGTAAGTGTCATTCAGAAGTAAAATGTTTTTTGGTGATTTATTTGGATGTGTAGTTTTTATCATCATCCAGAAATGGATCTAGTCATGTATGATAAATATATGATTTAGTTGGAACACGATAATTCATTTCCATATTAATTTTATATAATATCTACAAGGCATGTTTGACCTGAGATGTAGACATTATGCTATTTTATATCTAGTATTTTTTTATTTAATGAGGTTTCTAAAACAATTTTACCACATTTTTCATGCTTTCAAACACCTCCTCAGTTTATCTAAGAAAACGTAGTCTTTAACATCGTAGTTCTAATTATATGTGTGATGATGCATTAATGTGCTTTCTATTCTTGTTAGTGTATGTTTTATTTCTAATAATAATTTCAAGATTCTAACTAAACTAAAAATTCTAAATCAAATTCATACATAATTCATATTTTGATTGTCAACAAAAGAAACGAAAAAGTGGCATCCATATCTATAGATAGATAGGAAGGTCATTTTTTTCTTAGAGGGTAACTTAAAGGTGAAATATTTGGAAAATAAGTTAATTGGGAATTTGTACACTATATTAAGGCTGTGGATCTAACTAATACTCCACCTTGTAATAATGATTCATGGGTGCCATAATAACTCCACGGTGTAAAGTGTTCAATTATATGATTTTGTCAATATGTTAATATTTGGGTCCCTGGATGTTCGTTGGAACATTAATGGACAAGATAAAAGGTGGAGACCCCACTAGTGCTGAATCTAGTTAGTGTCCTTGTGTTTCACCATACTTCTTGTGAAACGTATAAATAAATCCCTCCTCTCCTAATTCATGCATTTGTTCATTTAAGGGTCTAGGAGTCGAGAGATTCATTTATGGTATATTCTCTCTATTGCATTACCCTAGTAATATGCATAGTCAAAAGTTGAGTCTTCCTAGCAAAACATTCACCAAGACATTACAAGGTTTTATAATTTTATGAAATATTCACCAATTTTTTACAATATTTTATAATTCAGTGAAATATTCGCTAAGATTTTACAATATATTATAATTTACTGAAATATTTCCCAAGATTTTACAAGATTAGCCAAAAATTATGTGTCAGTGTGTGTGTATGTATGTATGTATGTATGTATGTATATATACACACATATATATACATACATACATACATACATACATACATACATACATACATACACACACACACACACACACACACACACACACACACACACACACACACATATATATATATATATATAACAACCTTCAAATTTTCCTATATATTAGGGAGATTCACCCATTTACTGTACATGTAAAATTCGAGGGTGTTCTTAAAATTATCCCTAGTATTTAGTAGTCCCCCCTTTTCCACCATAGTCTTATTTTAGTTTCTTAGCTTAGTATGATGTTTTCAATTCATTAGTGCCATGGAGAAGTTATTTGGGGCCCACCTACCACTTGATGTGCCCTCATACATCCGTTTAGGAGCTCCAGAGACCAATCCCTATATTTTAGGAGCTCACTTTGAGTTACGGGAGTTCCACCTTAAGTTCACCCTAGTCAGCATTGATTCATGCTTCGATGGGACACATTCAATTCACTCTTAGATATCCAAGTTCCTCCATTGCATGATTTGAGGAGATATGCATCTTTGATCACCTACCATGGTTAGTTAACTGATTGTTCATAGTTTCACTAGTGAGCCTCTAGTAGTGATTTTCCCAAAGTTAGTCATGTTTGAGTCATGGGATTCAAATCACTCCTAGAGGATACAAAATTTATTTTTTGTATCATGGAAGTATTGTATATTAGTTAATGAATATTGAGTCCAGTTATTGCTCCAGTTCATGAATTCTTTCTATGGTCAATTCACTATGCATGTTTATGAATTTTTCATGTAGAATTGATCTCCTTCATTCTTCTTTCAGTGTGAGGTTCAATCTAACCTAAGGATCTTGTGGAATTGATAACTTTACCAATTCTCTTGATAATACCTTGTGGATTTTTGGGAGTAGTGGAATATCATGTGAATCTGAACTTGATCCAGAATCAAGGTCTTGCCAAATTAAATGAGAAATTATTTAAAGGCCCATGAAAAGGAAACATAAATTAAAATAGATAATCAAAAGATAGATAAATATGAACTTATCTGTGATAGAAACTAAGAATACATGTATTATCCAATAAATTCAACACATTACGGAAATATCATTATATAGTAAATTAATTCAACATAACCAACAATACGAAATAATATTGTATTTATTCTTTTAAAAAGAAGTACAAGTGTCCAAGGATTTAACTTTGGTAACATTTTTCTTTTATTCCAAAGAGGTCACTATGGGAATATTCATTGCTTGTAACCAGACCACTGGAATCTTTCTTGCTCATAATTGAAAATTATATCGGGCCCTAAGTTACCCCACGTTTAACCACCTAGAAAAGTGAACTCCCTTGGATTACCATACATGGTATCTTATGTGTCATGGGCACCTTTATTCTTGGTTATATCACTTGTCATTGGAACCTTTATTACTAATATCCTCCCTTCCCCTAAGCCAATATCCAAATTCCATTTAAAAGAGAAGATGAATGGTTTTGTTACCAAATGTTATGAATATTTAGTTCTACATCATAACTTTTGGTAATTACACAACTACAAAATAAATAAATAAGTTACTTTTAAATTTTAACATTTAGTTACGATATTTAAGAACTTTTATTTTATTTATTAATGTCATCACGCTTTGAATTGATAATGTCCTCGTCATCCTTCTATCAAAAATTCAATATGAGATATATACTTTTTTTGTTTTAAATAAATATCTTTTAAAAACGTTCAAACCTATTTTTTTAAATTTTAAAACATCAACACATAGGAACAAACGTCAATATATTAATATGATATTGAACAAAATCTAATAATAAGATAACTTTGAAAATTTATAATCCAAAGGTGAATATTGAGTTGTATTAGTCACTAGATGTTTCTTGTATTAACAAATTGAATACCTCCAATTCCAAAATTACTGAGAAGACTTCTATATAAGTTTTCCTTCATAAATGTTTTTTAAGTTATATATATGGTGAGTATACATTTCACATAAATTCCATATCATAAATTACTGTAATAAGACTTCACTCTATTCACTAGCTATATCTAGTCCATATCACGCACCACATGCCTTGTGAATTTCACAAATCATGCCACTTAAAAGAATTATTGATAATTATTTGTATACTTTAAATAAAAAATCATGTATAATGTATCATTATAATTATATACAAATTTAAGAAAATAAGCATACCACTTTTTATCAGAATATGGTACTACTCTCATCGCATAATATCATTTAGTATAGTACAACTAGAATAGAATATTCTATCATCTACCTAAGTTCATTTCATTTTAGGATCTAGGAATAACCACAATAAATATGTTGTTCACATGGAATCAACAATTGATAACCAACATAATCATGTTATTAAGTCCTTGATTTATATGTGTCTATCATCACATAATTTATCTTAAAGTAATGCATCAAACCATAGATATAAAAGAATCAATATTTATTTGCAAGTAATTAACAAACATCCAGATAATAATTGAACATCAAGTACTAATATGAAACCCATTTTTAAATGCCCATTGCATTTAAATTCTATATTTTATATTACAAAATCGTGTGGAAAATTATCACATCATGCAACCTATTGTTGGAATATTGGACAATACTGAGAGGGGGAGTGAATCAGTATTGTTAACTTTTAACAATTAAAACCACGTTTAACTTATTCATTAACACACATGATCAAAAATACACAAAGGAAACAACTTTAATTGTGGAATCCCAATTGGTAAAACCACCAACACTTTTGGTTACTGCAAAATTTTATTTATGATAGTTTTATCATCTACTAATGAAAGGATGCTACGACCCCCTAGATGTATCAATTTCTACTAAAAGGATGCTACTACACCCTATTTACCAGTTGCTAATTGAAGGAGGATACAACCCCCTTGCAAGAATATAGGCTACCTAAGCACCTCCCAACCACCCTTATATGATAAATTGATCTCTGATTAGCATACACACAATGTATAAAGTCACTTATTTGAAAGTTTAAATCGTTGTTTATATACCCTCAAATGTGTCTCTTCATCTAACAGTCACATACATTCATCATGACTCTTCACAACAAACAAAAAAACTCGAAATTACCTCTCTGTAATTCAAAATTACCTCTGTTTAATTTGCAAAATTATCAGCATGATTTTTGCAACTACCTTTCTACAGTGACCTTCCCACAATTACCTTTCTGCAAATACCATTCCCCAATTAACTTTTTGTAATTTCCTTTCCGCAATTTCCTTTCCACAATTATCTTTTCGCAAGGAGCTTTCTGCAATTACCTTTCTAGAATTGTGGATTGTGGATTGCGGATATGAGTTTTGAATTTTCTCAAAACAACTTCCACAGTTTTTCTTCCGCAATTGTGGATTGTGGGTATGCTTTTTGACTTTTCTCGAAAATGACTTCCACAAATATTCTTCTGCATCTTTAACAAGCTTGCACCTTGGCATTGTGGAAACTATCCTAGACCTTTGATCTTTATCTCTCTCATGATCTGGACCGTCCAACTTTGTAACTTCACTTTGTTATTTCTTTGTCTTACACCTTGCCATCATGTCATTACTATCATTACTATCATTACTATCATGTCATGGAATTCTATCTTTTGTGCATATTGGTTATTCATGTGTTATTACTAATCTTCTTTGACATCAACGACAACCATACTCAAAATTCTCCCCCTTTGGCATTGATGGCAACAATTCCTCAATTTTCAATCCCCCCCCTTTGAAATTAATGACAAATTCTTCCTTTCAATAACTCCCCTAGTTAATATATCCCCCACCCGAACATGTTGTATTTTCTCCTTTTTATTCAATATAAGGAGATTAATCCCAACTTAGGTCTAAGATACTCAAATGATTTTTTAGGTAGTGGCATAGTGAATATATTAGCAATCTGTTCTTTAGTATCAATATATTCTAATTTGACAACCTTTTTAGACACTTGATCTCTTAGAAAGTGAAATTTTATTGGTATGTGATTTGTCTTGTAGTGCATGACAAATTTTGTTGATATATGTATCGCACTTGTATTGTCACAATTTATCATTATTAGATGCTCATACTTCACAAGTAAGTCTTCCAGTTTTTGCTTTATCCAAATGACTTGAGTACAACATGATGCAGTAGCAATATATTCAGCCTCACCTATAGATAGTGCTATGGAGGATGTTTTCTTGCTTAACCATGATACCAAGCAATTTCCCAATAATAATGTTTCTCCACTTGTACTCTTTCAGTCATCAACACTTTTTTCCTAATCTGCACCAGTAAATGCTCTTAAAGTGAGGTCTTGACATTTTGGATACCATAAACCATAATCAACAGTACTTTTTAGATATCTAAGAATTTTTTTTATTGCATCCACATGTGTTTCTTTGGGAGCTAATTGACACCTAGCAACCAATCCTACAGCTTGCCTCACATCTGGTCTTGTAGTTGTCACATATAACAAGCTTCCTATCATGGATCTATACATGGTATGATCCACTTCCAATGACTCAGCATTATTTCTTAATTTACAACTAGTGATCATAGGAGAGCTTGGAGTCTTCCATCTTAAAATTCTTAAGGATGTGTTTAATGTACTTGGTTTGAGAAATTAAAATTCCTTTGTCTGATTGATAAACTTGTAATCCCAAGAAGAATGTTAATTCACCCAACATTGACATTTCAGAAGCAAAGTTTACACTTAATATTTGTATATTTATTCCAAATATGATATCATCCGCAAAAACAAAAACAACGATCATATTCTTATCTTCAATCTTTATGTATAGATTTCTATCGGTGTCTCCTCTTGTATATCCTTGTTCATTCAAGTAGTTATCTAGCCTTGAAAATGATGTTGTTGGAGCTTTCTTGAGACCATAGAGTTCCTTTTATAGTTTGCAAACATAGTCTATATTTTATGACAAGACGAGCCCTTCAAGTTGTTCAATATATACTTCCTCTTCTATTTTCCCATTTAAAAACACAGACATGACATCCAATTTATATACTTCAAAGTTTTTCTAACATGAAAATTCCAAAAACATTCTAATTGATTCAATTCTTGTTACAATTGCAAAGGTTTCTTCAAAATCAATACTCTCCACTTGAGCATATCCTTTACACACTAACCTTGCTTGTTTCTTATCACTTTGCCACTTTCATTGAACTTGTTTTTGAAGATCCACTTGGTTCCTACAATATTCTTGTTTGCAAGTCTTGGAACTAGTTCCCAATTTTGGTTCTTCTCAATTTGATCCAACTCTTCATTAATGGATTTGATCCAATCATCATCTTTCCTAGCTTCAAAACATTTCTTAGGTTCCACCACTAAAATTAAGGATTTTTCATTAAATAGTAGTTGTCTTCTTGTACTAACTCCACCATGTTTGTCACTTATGATTTATGTCTTAGGATGATCCATTTGTATTCTTCTAGATGGAGCTTTTGTATTAGGTCTTGGAGAGTCTTCATCTTTACTTTTTCTGAATCTTCTCTTTCCTCTTCTTCTTTTTCTTCTTCTTCATCATGATCACTTTCATCCTTTTGCAATACTTCATTCTTTCCTTCATCACTTGTTCTTTCATCATCGTCTTGGATTTTTATTCTTCTTGATTTCATTCCATCTACTCTTACATTTGCACTCTCTATGGTTTTGTGTAGCCCTTGATTGTAACATCTATATGCTTTCTTGGTGGATGAATATCTTAAAAATATTCCTTCATCGGTTCTGGGATCAAAATTACCAATATCATCTTCATTTCTTTTTATATAGCATTTGCTACCAAACACTCTGAAATATTTGACTGAGGTAGGTCTTCCATACCATAGCTGGTAAGGGGTTTTTTCATTATTAATTATGAGTTGTCCTCTGTTTAGTATATAAACAGCTGTACATATTGTTTCTCTCCAATCCACATATGGAATTTTTGCTTCATTTAACATAGTTCTGGAAGCTTCTTGGTCTATTATGTTTTTCCTTTCCACAACGCCATTTTGTTGAGGAGTCTTTGAGGCTGAAAACTGTATTTTAATTCCATGTACTTCACAAAATCCATTGAATACATTTGAAGTGAATTCACCTCTATTATCTGACCTTGGACATTTGATTTTCAAATTTGTTTTATTCTCAACTTAAATTGCTTTAAAAATTTTAAATTTTTCAAAAGATTTCGATTTTTCTTTGAGAAATGTAACCCAACTAATCCTTGTATAATCATCTATGAGAAACATGAAATAGTACTATCCTTGCAATATTTTAGTTCTTGTTGGTCCATAGATATCAGTGTGAACTATTTCCAATGGATGTGAGGTGGTATGTTCTTTTGCTTTGAAGCTGGCTCTAGTTTTCTTCCCATGTTGGAAATATTTACAATATGAATTTAGAGGCTTCAAAATATTTGGAAAATACCTTATGGATTCCTTCTTAATTATTTTCATAAGATTGTCAAAGTTTAAGTGCCCCGTCTATTATAGATTATTTTACCACACTTGGTAGATCATGCTTTTATGGCCTTCCATGTCTCTATGCAGACTCTTTGGACCCCCTTCGCTCAAAAGAAACTTTGATGTTACAAGAAACACCTTAAAAAATACCTATTTATTTTTATACGTAGGTCGCAAGCTTACATCTCATGTGTACATGCATCTTGTCCCACTATGACCCACGTACATCGGGAAATGTGCCCAAAATAAAATATTTTGGATTTTTGCTCATTGAGTCACAAATAACTTAACCTTTTTCCTTCTATATGCCTAGAAACGCTCTGACTCAACCCTTCACTTCCTATTGAAGGGATATATATTGGGACCCTTGGGTACATTGGAGGAGGAGAATTGAAGAGAGCAAGGAAACTATAGTTCATTTGTGCTCCATTCATACATGCTTGATTTTGCATCCCTTTGTCCTTGTGAGCACCCATTGATGCTCTTCCCAAGCTTCCCATCACATTGTGAGCTTGCCATTGAGATGGAGGATTGAAGTGGTGGAGGCCCAGGTGGACGACTCAGTTTCTCTGTTTCGACGAGGTGCTGATAGGGTTTGTCATGTGTATCTTTTTTTATAATAAATAGAAATATCCATTTCTCAGCCATTGTATGTGTGTAACTATGAATGTTCTTTATTTATGGATGTAGTTACTTTTATTTATACATATTGGTTTTATATATGCCAGAGTACGACTAACACTTAACATATATCATGCTTGTCTTTTTCATTGTTTTTGAGGATGGAATGTAGGTACAAGAGTGGTTGAAAAGATCAACTCGGATCAACTATAACCTTTCAGAATAAGGTACTCCTTATGTCTCCTAGTGTTATTTCCTTTTATCTCTATTGCATATATAAATAGGTTTATTTCTAGTGTCATACAATCTATTGTGGTCCACCCNGAATAAGGTACTCCTTATGTCTCCTAGTGTTATTTCCTTTTATCTCTATTGCATATATAAATAGGTTTATTTCTAGTGTCATACAATCTATTGTGGTCCCCCCCAAGCCATAAGAAATCTTCTCCATAACAGAATAGGAGACTCCACTGGGGATGTTCCTTTTTTATTGGGGTTTGGGTGCACGATGTGCTTGACTTTATCTTTGTTTCTCTATGTTTATATGTCGGGTTTAGAAGTGTGTTATCCCTTTGGTGTCCTTGTGAATTAATTTGTATGGTATCCTACATTTTACCACCTTCCTCTTGCTATACATGGGTCATAGAGGTATCAGCCGTGTATACATGTAGGCTTATGTACTAACAGTTGCATATACACACGGGTTTTCAGTGAACAATCACATATGCCCCTCTTTTTGAGTGAGTGATTTATGTTTAAGGGATTTCGATTGGGTTTTGAGTGCTTTTCAGTCTTCTTGGGTGTCTGTGGTGGTTGTTTGTTGCTTTTGTTCTGACCAGAGACCTTTTCTCTTTTACCTTTTAATTCAAAGTTGTTCTTTTCACTCTTCTCCTTTTTTGTTTTGGTATTAGTGCATTAGACCTTTGTATCTGAGTGCCTTGCTTGGCTTGTGTCTGATACTTGTTGTGGGGCCTCATATTTTCAGAGTTTTTTTATTTCATTTACATATCTTTTATTACAAAAATACAACAAAAAAAAATTCATCATGTTTGTGCATGATGCATTTGCATGGAATATTACTTGCATTAGGTTTTCTTAGTTGAATAGTGATCAGCATTTAATATAGGAAAAGTTGCATTGGCACTTGAAGGAAAATATTATGTATCTCATGTAGTGGCATACCCCTTTTTAATTCAATAAAAATTGCACTTGGAATCATTTGTTAGGTGTGCATATTTACTTCACTGTTGAGTCATAACATCACTAGTTGCATGATAATTTCCTTTGAGTAATCACAACCCTTAAAATGAACGCTTAAATTAAAATTTAATACACATTTTTATTTGATAGAGGTGCAACAACAAGCTTAGGTTATAGAGTCTTGGAATAGGATGTCATGAGTAAATTTTTCCAAGACTACAAAAAAACAAAAAATTTAGGTCTATGTCCAGGTGAGAAGAGAAATACTTGATAAAATTAGTGTTATTAGGAGGCTCCTCTTACACAGGATTTAAGCATGAGGCAACGTAAATGTTTTTGGTGGAGATAGCCCCCTTCCACTCTTTGTGCAACATTGGATATATTTCTAGGATCTTATTCGTATCTGGGGGCTTTTGAGGTACCTTTGGTGATTTTGAGATTTAGGATTATTTACCATTCCCATATGGTAGATCCCACCTGCGATTGTACACCTGAGCATTGGTTATATTGGGGTGACCTTAGTCACCTTACCTAGGTATCGCAGGGGGTACTTGCAGAGGTTATTATGTGAGTGTCCTGTCCAGGTAGGGGTCATACAACACAGTAGCTTTATGAGTTGAAGTTGAGGACCAATGCAATTGGTTACACACCTCTGCTTGTAATGTATGGGAGTTTTAGGCCTCTCCTAGGAGAGACATACCTGCTACATTCGGGAGCTCATTTATCCTCCATCTTGGATTTTTTTCATCTGGCTTAGATTTTCTTAGGAGTGTTCTCTTTGTGCGCTAGCTTTCTCTAGAGTTCGTACTTGGTTGAGTCTTTTTTCTTTTGTGGATTTATCAAGGAGAAAGTATTGGCACTCCATCAATCTCATCGTTTAGCGAGGATTCATCCGTGTGGGTCTCCTCCTCCTCCGTGGAGGATGGCTAGACATTCTAGGTGAAGGTATACACATTGTGATCCACACAGTGGTCTCATCATGAGGCATACATCTGAAACCCTAGAAGTCCTCCCTTATTCATCCTTTAGAATGGGGTATGTGACATTTAGTAGACTTGGGAATTCGGTTGAAACTGATCCTCACGGTGGAGGTTCATCCCCTATTTCACATCCCCAGCTATAATATTTCATATTTTCTTATCGAATTACTTCCTTGCAATGGTCGAGTGGTGAGACTCACCATGTTCCCTCTAGCACTGGGCCTTTTATATTTGGCATGCCAAACTTTACTGAATCTTTCCAATCATCTTCCATTGATCCTGGTGTAGGTCCTAGTGTTGTTCCTATGGGAACTGTTATCCCTTTCCATGCGGATAGGTAGCATGCCAAACTTTACTGAATCTTTCCAATCATCTTCCATTGATCCTGGTGTAGGTCCTAGTGTTGTTCCTATGGGAACTGTTATCCCTTTCCATGCGGATAGGTATGGTAGTGGTCATATTGCCCCTTCCCCGCCATTTGTGGGACGATTTTCATACCCTTCATCTAGACATAATACTGGGATTCCTTTTCACGGAGGTGTCCCTAGACATGTGAACATTGGAGGTGCATCCTACATTCCTTCCCATGTTCCATCGTCCACCATGCCTATTCCATCAAATATATTTTTCATGACACATCCTCCTCATAACCCACACATTTCTTCAGTATGAAGCACTGCCTCTAGCCATGTTGTTCCTTCGTATTTTGATAATTTTATGTCGAGAGGTTACGTGCATCCTTATGTATCTGGGGGGAAACCCTTTTATCAATCCTACAATTATGGTTACTTAGAACCCCAGTTCCAGGGTGTACCGAATTATAATATCCCTATGCATATTTTTATTGTTCATGCTAGAGGAGGTTATTATTTAACTGTCCAAGTCCATGGTATTTACAATAATCAACCCTATATGAATCAATCTTGTTAGGGAGCATGGAATCAAATGGCACAGCCTAGGCTCCCTTTCTTAGTTGCATTGAACTTTCTTGACTTATCGAAGTTGACCAATGATCCAGTTTCTCATGATATGATGTGATCGGTTGTTCTCACCAAGCTTCCTTCAGGAATTCCAAAGTTTGAAGGTAATAACGGTGAGAACCCTGGAGAGCACGTTAGCACTTTCCACCTATGGTACTCTTTGAATTCCTTGAACCATGACTTGATTCGCTTGCAACTATTTCAATGCATCCTCATGGGTCCTGTGATGAAATGGTATATAGAGTTTCCTCAAGGCACATATCATACCTTTAATGATCTAGCAATGACCTTTTTGAACCACTTTCAACTACCAATGCGTTATGATGCTGGTACTGAACTCTTGTCGACATTTCAACAAGACAAAGCCACAAATATTTCTGATCATATTCAATAGTGGTGTAGAAGGAAGAGGTTGATTAAGGCCAACATTCCACCCGAGATTCTATTGGAATGGTTCCTCAATTCGTTATTTCCTTATATCGCGAAGGATGTTTCAACATCTGGAGTTATGAATAAGGAACCGACTATTTTTTAAGCTCACCAGTTGGACTTGAATTGCACTCAATTTTGGATCTTATATGAGATTATAGCTATTGCACCACAGTAAAATTTCGATCCTATGTTTAAACCTAGGCCACATGCCAATGGCATTGTTGGTTCCGCGAGTACTAAAGTCATAGACCAGGTGATGAATCAAATGAGGAATTTTTCTATTAACTAGCATGCGACAAGATAAGATACAACTTCGTCTAATCCCACCCAAATGGAGGATGTGCTTTCAGAACATTCATCAGACCAGAAGGTTAACCAGTAGCTCGAAAGCAATAAGAAGAAAGGAAGAAATATTAGGAGCGGTGGGCATAGGAAGGAGAACTCTAACAATGACAAGAACAGTAGTGATGCCGGGTGGACAAGAAGTCTAAACGAAATATTAAATTCCCTTGCAATATTTTTGGGGGATACCATCTTATTTACTTGTTCCCTTGTATCGATGAAGCCTCGAAGTTCATTGCACATAACCCAGCTTTGTTAATGGATCATTTACCGCATAACCAAAATATGGCTTTGAGGAATGTGGACTCTGGAAGCTCTTATGGTGGGAATAAAAACCTACTAAACACCGAAGGTGGCCAAGTTTGTATCAACATGATGCCGGTTTCTAATGTTGTTATGAGTGCTAAAGACTATGGTTTATCACAACCCAATTTGGGTAAAGAGCCTACACCTCCTAAGGTTCCTTTGCATATCCACAAGCCTAAAGTTATTCCTTGCATTCCTAAAGGATTCCTAAAGCACTTAGGGAAAAATACTAATGCTTGAGCCACCCGACACTATTCTATTGTCAAGGATTTGGGTCAGACTCCTTGTGTGATGTCATCTCTCAAAGTCCTTCAGAATTTTCCTTTGCATAGGAACGCTTTATTGA
The DNA here is from genome assembly GCA_001517045.1 of Pseudotsuga menziesii. Lineage (NCBI taxonomy): Eukaryota > Viridiplantae > Streptophyta > Pinopsida > Pinales > Pinaceae > Pseudotsuga > Pseudotsuga menziesii. Next base: position 309,395 of record LPNX011230958.1, on the reverse strand, counting down.
CTGCCCTTGGGATGGTCGATTCCCATCCTTCCATAGTGATTAAATTTAAAATCTATGAGGTCCAACCTCACTTTCTTTACCATGTGAATTTCTTATTCCATGTGCAGTGTATGAATAACATGAACAAACACATAGTTGTTGATGAAGGATTTGTGGCCTCTGTGATGTCTCTAGTATGTTGGAAAGGTCTTGGCTCACCCACATTGTCTTGGTTGATGAGCCCCTTGACTACAACCTTTTATTGGTCTGTAAATGGATTTACAATATGAGAAAAATTGTGTCTTCCATCCTCTGTGTTATTTGCTTACCTTTCGAATATCAGATTGTCATGATCAAGCAGATGTCATTTGATAATTCTGGTACATCATCATCGTTGGGATCCACTATCCTAGTCATCGATAATTATCATTCGACAACTGAGAATGTTGGTGTGGGAATGTATCCATCTTTGATGGGATCTTTTAATATTTTTGCACCAATTCTTACTATAGGTTCCATTATTGATAGCGAATCATCATCGTTGAGTTCGGTCCCATTTCGCACTGTGTATTTGGAGGACCCTTGGACTCTCCCTTCTCCAAGTACTTTGGATTAAGATCCTAGACATACCAAGAAAAGATATTCTACTGTCTACAGTGGAGATTTCTTATCAAGCTACTCTTGATCCTGTTGTAGACCATAGTCCTTCCTCTTCGTGGACGGAGGAGGAGCACACTTTTGCAATTCTTGCTTGGGTAGTTGCATCATCACGCTCACATGACTACTTTGATGATATATTTCCTTTAAATGAAGTTATTCTCGAGGCCATGAATGCTTTCGAATGGCCTTGGGAGGATTTGCACCATCAGTCTTACTTCCTCCTAGAGCTTGAACAAATTGAGTGTGATGACTTTAAGGAGACCTTTAGCAAGAAGGTTGGTTGTCTTGTGCTCCCATTAGGCACTCATAGCATGTATGTTGAAGGGAACATGGCAAATTTGTCACCTACAATCCCTATCAACATTTCTCAGACCCCTATTAAGATCGAAAATGTTTACATTGGGGCATATTGTTCTCCCCATGAAATTAAGGCATACGTTGAGCTCTTTAAAGAATTTCTTGATGTTTTCATTTGTTCGTATGATGAGATGCCACGAATAGACCCTAGGATTGTCAAGCATGAGATTAAAACTTACCACGATGCTAAACATGTTCAGCAATGTTTACGCGCGATGAATACCCGTAAGGAGCCTGCCATTAAGGAAGAGATAGAGAAGCTACTTAAGGTTGGATTTATCTATCCGGTTCCCTTGACTGAATGGGTATTCAATCCCGTTTTGGTAGATAAGAAGTAGGGAACTATCCAGGTGTGCACTGACTTTAGAGACCTGAATAAGGCATGTCCTAAAGATAACTTCCCCACACCATTCGTAGACCGTATTTTGGATGATTGTGCAGGAAGCGAGGTATTTTTGTTCATGGATGATTTTTCAGGGTACAATCAAATTCAAATCAAACCTGATGACCAAGACAAGACAACTTTCATTTGCTCTTAGGGCACTTTTTCATACCGTAAAAAACCCTTCGGCCTTAAAAACGATGGAGCTACATTTCAGTGGGTGATGGCCTTTTCTCTTCATGACCTAAAGCATATTATTGATGTTACGAAGAAAACTTCCTTGGCTTGGGGTGTACCACAATAGATAGAGTAACCACAGAAATCAATCCCTTCCCAATATGCAAGAGAAATAAAACATCTAACACTAAAGGATCTCGAAACATACATTATTCCGGATGGTTGATGTAGATCTTCGTTGACCTTTTCCAATCCCACTTGTGTTAATAATTTGCTCTCTCAACAATCAGAAAACAAGACAAGCATGCTATATAATGGTGTTAGACCTACTCTAGCATATATAATCAATAATGTATAAGCAATTAAAATCATCCATGGATTCAATATTCATTTAAATGCACATCATTGGACAGGAAAAGATATTTCTATTAATATAAATCAAAGATTACATGAATGAAAACCTCTGTCGGCATGTCTGCGAACAGAAGAAACTGAGTCCTCCACCTCAATCCTCCATCTCTCGATAGCAAGCTCACAAGAAAAGGAAAGCTTGGGAAGAACAACAAGTGCTCCAAGAGAAAAAGGGATGCAGACTCAAGTATAAGCAAGCTACGGCAACAATGGACTATAGTTTTCTAGCTCTTCAATTCCTCTCCTTTCAATGTATCCAAAGGGTTCTATATATAGTGCTTCAATGGGGTAATGGAAGGTCAAATCTGAGCGATCTCAAGGCATATGGAAGGCCAAGAAACAAGTGACTTAGATCCACATCAAGGAAAACTCCAAAAATCTTTGGCCTTTTGCACACATCCTAATGTAAGTGGGTTTAAGGGTTATATCCATGTATATACGCGAGAATGGGTTTAAAAGTCATGTATAGCAAATAACATGTGTTTTTAGGGATGATATTGGAAACATCAAAGGTACAAAAATAGTCCATGGGGCCTAAAGAGTCTGCAGAAGGAAAGGGAAGGCCATAAATGTGTGATCTACCATGTGTGGTAAAACTAGCTGTAACAATTGAAGTATACCTGGATGATTTAGCTGCTCACTCTTGTTTGAGAGTGGATCATCCATACCATTTGCGCTTGGTTTTCGAGAGGTGTCATCGTTACCAAATCCGGTAGAATTCTCAAAAGTGCATATTTTGCATGAAAGTAGGTTGGTTATTGGGATTTATAATTTCTAAGGAGGGGATTAGGGTCAATCCTATTAAGGTTGAGGAAATACTTTGGTTGTTTCCCCTGCGCACTATTAGACACCTTCAAAGTCTCCAAGGGATGGCTAACTTCTTACAGAGGTTTGTCATAAAATTTGCCAATTTGACTAATGGTTTATCTACCTTTTGAAGGACACTCCTTTTATCTGGGATGAGTGAGCTTAGAAGTCCTTTGATGCATTGAAGAAATCCTTAGCATTGTCCCTCGTGCTTACTCCACTTGACTATAGCCGTGATTTATTGGTATACATGGTTGCATCTCAAGAGACAATTGGTATGGTTTTGGTTCAAGAGGATGTTGAGCTCCAAGAGCACGGTGTTTACTATATTAGTCAAAACCTTATTCATGTCTAAATTCAATACTGTCACATTGAGAAGCTAGCTTTATAAACCATTCACGTGGTTCAGTGGTTGAGACATTATTCTTGGGGCTCCGACCATAAGGGTCCTTAGTTTTGGAAACTCCGCGGTTTTGGTGCGAAGCTTGTAAGCGGAGTTGTGGTCCAAAATAGTCTTAGGGATTTCGGGGTTGGGTCAAAGCCCCTCTTTTTGTAAATGACCCATGGTTTAAACCCAGGGTTTTGGTTTTTTGGTGCCCATGGTTTAAGCCCATGGTTTTTTAATAGTGCACTTGTATAAATAGGCACTTATGTAATGAAGTGAGGTTAGGCCTTTGACGATTATGTTATGATGCTAATGTGATGCGAAGCTAAGGGTTTAAGGTTAAGTCCCAGCTGTGTGCGTGGAAAACCTCTGTAGCTGTGTGCACAGAGGGTTTTGAAAGAAGTTTAAGTCCCAGCTGTGTGTGTGGATGACCTCTGCAGTTGTGTGCGCAGAGGGTTTTGAAGGAAGGTTAAGTCCCAGCTGTGTGCATAGAGGGTTTTGCAAGAAAGGATCTATAGTTGAGTGCACATATTTGCAGCTAAGTGGGAAGTTTTGGGAGATTGAGAAGATATGTAGCTGAGTGCATAAATCAAAACTGTGGTTTTTGTAAAGAGTTGAATATAAACACAGTTCTGTGGACGTAGCCCTACACTGGGGGTGAACCCTGTATATCTTATGTCGTGGTGGTTCTGTTATTTTTGTGCTGTTATGTTTTTATGCTTTTGATAAGCAGGTGAATGCTAAAGTAAGATAACTGTTAAATATTAACTTCACTGTGAATTCCCAGTTAAGGGTTAAGCAACAAACGTTCTTTTATCTAATCTGTGAAGCTAATTAAGTGAATGCTGAAGCTCTATTTTGTATAAATATTTGTTGTTAAGACTAAAGGTATAGTAATATCCCTCTTCTGCTTGTAGAAACCTGATTCTGCGACACCCCATAGCTGTTTCGGGTGAGACTGCAACCTGTTCGTAGGTTGTTTCCAAAAGGGCCAATGCTGTGGGTCTTTTGTTGGTGCAAAGATAAAAGCATAGATCCCAGGTCTTGCCTAAGCCCAACAATTATATACTCCTTCGTGAGACTATGATAGTGGCTCATATAAATCCATTTAGGTTCATCTTAACCAGATGAATGATAGGGGGGAGTATAATAAGTGGATTGTTATATTGCAAGAGTTCAATCTTGAGTTTGCCTCTGAAAAATAAAATAAATCATTGTTCTTTACGGAGCTCATGTCGTATTTTCCTAGTTTCAATGAGGTTGAGATTCACAATGATACTTTTGTTGATGAACATATCTTTCTTATCTCGATTGTGGACCCTTAGTATGGTTACATCTTCATATATTTACAAACATTGAATGCCCCTCCTCACCTCTCACTAGATGAGAGTTGATGTTTATGACATGTTGCTAAGAATTACCTCATTATCGGTGACACGTTATATCTTCATGGGGTGGATTCCATTTTATGTCTGCGTTTGAATCATGATGAGGCTGCAATTGTGCTAACTGATTGCCACAGTGGGGCGTGTGGTGGTCATTTATTTGGGCTTGCTACAACCCAAAAAATATTGAGAGCAGGTTATTACTGGTCATCGATCTTTAAACATTGTGTTAATGCAATCAAGGAGTGCCACCATTTCCAAGTGTTTTCATGAAAAATACGTTCACATCCTACCATGTTACATCCTATTATCACTGTTGGTCCCTTCACCAAGTGGAGGGTAGAATTTATGGATTGAAAACCAATCTCGGCTGGGGGAACCATCACATCATAGTGGCCATGTATTACTTCAAAAAATGGGTAGAGGCTATGCCTACTATCAAATATGATGATGAGACATTCGCTCACTTCATGTTCAATTAGATCATTACTTAGTTTGGTATCTCGAGAGATATTGTCACGGACCATGGCAGGAACTTCAAAAATATGATTATGGATTAATTATCTTCGAAATTAGGGTATAAGAAATAGTATTCCTCTTCTTATTATCCTCAAGCAAATGGACAGGTTGAAGATGTAAACAAATCCCTTAAGTCCATTCTGCAAAGAACTGTTGCACAAAGAAATAATATGTGATGTCCCAAGTTTGGTGTGTATAACTGAACACTATTTAATTCTGTAATTTAATTTAAAAAATATGAACTTTGAATTAATTCACACAAAGCCTTCTCAGACTAGGCAAATCAGGGGTTTCTTCTGGGAAATTTTGCAGGAAAAAGGAGTGAGCAGTGGGAAGAAACAAAAGAAATTTAAGACATGTAATTTCCTCTCCCATAACACATTTATATCTGGTTCCATTTAGGGTTCAGATTCCTCTCCGCGGAAACATACTACCACGCTTATGGGCAGCCAAACCGTGAAACTAGGGAGAGTAGTTTGGTCCGTTTCAAACAGGGGATTCTGCAAACTTGCAGAGGGTTGTTCCATAATTAATATAAAATAATAAAAAAATTTGGACGTTTTTTAGAATTTTTATAATTTTCTAAGTATTTTTGGATGAATTTGGGTTTTTCCGACAGTTTTGGCCAAGGGAAACCCTGCGGAGAGGAGGATCACAAAATGTGGTACGGACCTAATGAAAAAGGGTTCTAGAGATAGGTATGGGATTTTGGTCCTAAAAGTGACCCACTAGAACTTACAAGGCTCATTTTGAGTTAACATAACTCATTTTACATCAGTTTTGGAAAAAACTAGTCATTAAAAGCTAGTAATCTAGCTAGGGTCTAAAATAGAGCAGTTAAATCATCTCAAAATTATTTATGTAATACATATGAATTGTAAAATAGGTAACTATAATATCATTGAACATATAAAATCTCTTCAAAAACTTCCCCTTCCTTGCCTATTTCTTATAGCACTCATATTCATTAATTTCCCCCCATACAGTGATAAAATAAGCCTTTCTAGCGAAACTAAAGACATACTTCTTTATGGGAAGAGATGTTTCTACCTGATAAATGTAAATTATAGAGTATTATGATACTAAATAATAGAAATCATATAATGGACTGACCATTACAAGGAGACTCCAAAAATAATGGGTAGGAGACCTAGAACATGACCAGCAAGGGGTTGTGAGCATAGGTGAAGCATGGACTTCACTAGAGATCGACCTGAATGTGATGGAGGATGAAAATAACTCTGATAATCCTTCAATTCCTGCAATATAGTGCTGCATGCCTACAATGGAAGAGAAGAGGATGGAACGAGAGGGGAAGGGAAGGCTGGGGCTCATCTCCCAGTGGTTTGAGGCACAACACTCAAAAGTAATGCTCACATAAGCATAGCTCATCACACATAACAACCAAAATGAATAATTTATTTGGAATACTTATTTCATACAATTAATGTTGACCTATTGAGCAAGTTACTTGGCTTGGTGACCTATGAGAATAGATCACCCATGAGTGGACATACTTTCCTTTCTTTTCTTCACTTTTATTTTCCTTCTGTTTCCTCTTTTTCTAAATTTCCTTCTTTTCTGAACTTTCCTACTTTTCATACTTTCCTGCTTTTCCTGTTTTATCCTTTTTTCCATATTTATGCTGCTTTTCCTGAAATATTCATCTTTTCTCATTTTTTGCAACATTTTTGGACTCTAGTGCTTACTTGACTTGGCAAGTTTATTTCCACATCATTTAATTGCATAACTAATAAAAGGATGAAATTAAATTAAATAAATGCCTCAAAATAATTATTAGCAAGATTTTTCCTAGGAAGAATAATTAATGTCAATTTGAGAACCTAGGAATTTCATCATGGTCAACACTTTTAATGTCCCAAAATATGGGGACATGACAGTCCTCCCCTCCCAAATCTGTTTGTCCTCAAGTAGAAGCACTCCAGAGTGCTGCAAATTTGTTCATCATGTTAGAGAACTGGACATGAATCCATTGTGCAAAAAGGTTGACTTGCTCCATCAAGCCAGTCTGTAAAGTTTCTCCAAAATAAGCAATGTTAGGGTCTCATTGCTTGCATTACACCCCCTTCAGTGAGAATGAATTCCCACACAACTTATCAAGCAAATTTATGCCTGGATCCCATTTCCTCAATTGTANAGAATCCACCATACAAATTTATCATCACAGGAAATGACATTCATGCTGTGGAAATCATACCACTGCACTGAAAACTGGAAATTCTCAATGCAAAGTTGGAAATTTGTCAGATTTCCCTGCCCAACTTAAAGTTCCTTATGTGCTTGATGCACATCAGCAATGAATCTCACAATGATGTTGTTACAAAGACATAGGTGTGAGTCCCATGTCCAACCCCAATGAGTATAGTAATCATCCAACCAACAAGGATTCCCAAACTGCTCACAATAAGATGATGCATCACAATTATCTCCAAAGACGCAAGCATGAAAAGCAAATAAGTGTCCCCTCATCCCACCTGATAAGGTACTAACACTCATACTAAAAGTTCCATGTGAACACTTTCAATAGATCAAATCTCTGCCACTGATCAAAGAATGCAAGCATATATCCAATTGTGTGGATTTTCTCCACAAATACCATCTTATGCAATATATTTTCCTCAACAACTTCTCTTGGAAGTTTGCTTTCTTATCTGCATTTCACTGATCATGTGCAAAACATTTTTCTGCAAGAAGACTCCATGTGGGACATGTAATCTTCCACCCAATCCACATGTGGTGAAATGGCATCAAGTGACAGCCATGTGTGCCTATTGTTAGTGATTGAGAAAAATATGAATAAACTTGAATTTTAAAAATTTAACCCATAATAACAGTGCATATAAATCTCATCAATAATCCAAAGACATAAATCAAACCATAGAACACAGGATATACCCTAGGAAAACCCTCTACTGATTCAGAGGATTAAAAAACTAGCAAACGATCTTAGAGTATGATAGATTAGTATCATAGAATGATTACAACACAATAGAAGATTGCTTTCACAGAGAGCACCAGAGAGTGGAGATCGAATGGAACACCGTATCTAACTTACCATCAATAGAGGAAATTTGGGGTCTAAAATGGGCCTCCTAAGGAAAATAATAAGAAAAGCCACATCACACTACAAATATGCCATGTCACACTAAATCTAATGAAAATATAATGAAAGTCAACCTAAATCGTCTCATTAATGGTAGTTGACAAGTATATTGAGTTAATGTAGAGCTAAGAAATATTGGTTAAAAATATTAAAAAATATTTAGATTCTTGTGCACACATAATAAATGATAGAAAACTTTTGAATTTTATATTATTATGTTTTTAAATGAATATACCACTACTTTTTATATATTTAATAAATGTAAAACTCAATTCATATTTAAATTATAATGAAAAATATAATTATAATAGTATTGAAAAATAAAATAAAAATCACTATTATTTTTAATATAAATTTTATATTAATTCATATAAAAAATATTACATTACATAAAATAAAAAACAATAAACCATATATATTCTTATAATTGATATAATCTAATAAATCACATATATTCTTATATAGTTTTTTTAATAGCTTGATTATTTTAAAATTTTATATATCATATTTAATAAAAATATAAAAATATAATATTTTTACTAGCATGTCAATTTTTAAAGTTTTATAAATAGCATTTATAATAAAAATATAAAATATTTAAAATATTTAAAAAATTATTCAATATTTCGATTTATGTAACGATGAATTTTCTTATAATTATTAATAATTTTTTTATTAAAAAAACATTATACCTTTATAACCATTTGTAATGTTTTTTATTTTTTTATTTTTCCCATCTGGGAAAAACATTGTTAGACACAATATCAAATTTATAGTGTAAATATAATAATAGTCGAAGTAAATGTTAATGTATTTTATACTTTTACCATGAAAAAGATAAATCTAAATGCAATATTATATTATTATTAAACTTGTATCTTGAACAAAGTCGCAAGACCTACTGTTTATCCCCAAAAATGGACAAAGGAGGAAAATTTGGGTGACTATAACGATTTTTTTTGGTAAATGAAGGCAATGGAGCTATGAAAGAATCATCGCACTACCAGGAGTATTTTTAGCGGAAATGGTGTTTTTTAGGTTTATCCTACGAAAATTTGTCGCGACTACAACAATTTTTTTTACAATGAAATGAATGACAGAGAACAAAAGTATTTTGGTGGGAAGGAAAATGGTCTTAGCTCAAAAATTTATGAAAATTTACCGAGGAAAAACAGATTCCATTAGAAGTCAAGTTTTACATGGAAATTGGAGGGAGAAATTTGGAAATCAGAGGGAGAAATTTGGAAGATTTGTCAAATAATTTCGAAACTGTATACCCTAATTTGTAAATCCGTTATTCCTTAAATTTATAAATATGAAATTCATGGCATTATATTGCAATTCCCGGCTTTCCAAGTGAGTACATAAGGAGTTTTCAAAGCTGTTGATCAAGTTTTCAAATCTACCTCCAAGGTAAGTCATACATAGTCTTCTCTTTGAATTTCTTGAATGTGTGCACTATGTGTCCATCTTCCTTTTCTTTCTCGAATGTGTGCACTGTGTGTGTCCATATTCCTTTTCTTAGTATTGTGGTTGCCTCGTAAACAAACAGTTCCATATTTAATTGGAATAATGTTGGCTCTCGATCATGGTCTCCAAACTGTCGATCTTGGTCCCTTGTGTGTGCATCCATCTTCCTTTTCTTTCTCGAATGTGTGCACTATGTGTGTCCATATTCCTTTTCTTAGTATTGTGGTTGCCTCATAAGCAAACAGTTCCATATTTAATTGGAATAATGCTTCCTCTTGATATTGGTCCCCAAATTGAAATCCGAGGCAATATTTTTTCTACACAGAAGAATCTTGAGGTGACATTTATCCTGATGAAATTTGTTATCTCCTAAATAAATTAGTCTTCAATAAATTAGACTTAGAAAATTTATTTTGTATAGTGATAGGAAGTCAAAAAACATCTTTGAAGATTTTAAGGCTCATTGTGAGAGCTTTGGGTGTTTGATAAAGTATGAAACACTTTGGACTCTATTTTCCTAATGAAAAATCGAAGCTCAGCTTAAGGTGTCTTAGGATAACATCTCAACTATTCAATAGCCACCGAAAAGCCCAGTTTTCGGTAGCTTAGAAATAAAATTCAGGGATATTTTAGCCACCAAAATCGCAAGGAATTTAAAACGGTTGGCACATCGATCACACATAGCAACCGTCAACATGAAAAGACAGGATCTAACAGTCAATCATGAGTTGGTAAGAGGTGTTGTTATGAAATTGAGGGGACCTATCTAAGCCCAAACCCTCTCTTCCCTACACCTGTCCCATGTCTGTGATTTAATTACCATGAGCATTATGTTTCAAGTTCGAATGATTGTGTTCCCTGCACTTGCTAGTTTGCAGGTCTCATCAAACTACACCATCACCTTGTTCAAATCGCAATTTCCAATTAAATCCCTCAAAATTAGGACCCCCCTTCTTAATTCATTTCTCAGTCCTTGCGTGGGTCCTCACTGAGCCAAGCTTCCCTAAATCCCGCATTGTAATTTTCTTCTCCCATGTTCAAATTTTCAAATTTGCAGGTGCAGAAGAATAGACCAAGAAATGAAGAGAGGAGGACCTACCCTAAGAAAGGAACTGGGTGATATTGGCTACTTAGAATCACACCTAGAGGTATCTCAACTAATCAAGGATGCAGGATGCTATAGGTTTTGTGAAAATATCCAAGGATCTCATCAGCAAATGGCAGAAGCTTTTGCTCTCACATTTGATGGCTCAAAAGCAGTAATTAGCAGAGAAGAATTCCAAGTGGATGAAGCTCTAATAGCTGAAGTGACATAGCTTCCAAGGACTAGAGAAATCTGGTCTAAGACCATTGTCACAAAGAATGTAGAATTCAGGTCTAACCTGAAACCTGAGCACAAAAACACCATTGTCACAAAGAATGTAGAATTCAGGTCTTACCTGAAACTGAGCACAAAAACATTGTATGGAAGAAGAGAATCCCTACATCCTGGCTTGAGGAAAAATGGCAGTACCTGTTGAATTCAATAGTGGTCTACATAACCTATGAGGCAATGTACAATAGGGTAATGATATACCATTTCAAATTAATGAATCACTTCACTGGCAGGAGCCCCTTGAATATGCCTTTTTACCTCTACAAAAGCCTAACTAAAATGGCTCATAAAGTTAGAGCCAAGCCAACCAAGATTGCAGGAAGGTTATCCCATCATGGCTTGATCAAGCTAATTTTTTTTTAGCTCCTGCAAAGAAGGAATGTTGCCTCGACATAATTCCTATTCTGGAATGAATTTGAGATAGAGTTGCAGCAAGAGGACAAAAGGAATTCTTCTTCAAAGAAGTCCTCCACTCCTAGAAGTGGTAAGAGGAAGAGGAGAGCCATCTCTTCAATTCCAGTTGATCAAGCCTCTCCAGCTTCTAAGACTAAGAAGGCCAAAAGGAACCTAGATTTTAGTGAGAATATAGAGAAAGAGGAGGCTTCAGCATAAGACAAAAATGTCCTCAACCTACCATACACTGATTCTGAGGATGAAGAAGAATAGGGAACTAACTTAGCAAATCAGGTTGCAGTAGGGAATGAGGATATTCCCTCACCTACACCAAAGGACAATCAAGGTGAACAAGTGGCAGAGGCTTCATCTAGCAAACCTAGATCCCAAAATATCAACCAACTGTTAAGGCAGGTGTATGAACTAGAAGTTCTGGAGAGAGAAATCAAAAGAACCAATGGAAGATTAACTAAAAGGAATGTTGAATTGTATGACTCTCTTCAGGAAATAAAAAGGAAGTATACCAAGCTGGAGGAAAGTAATCTCATGTTAATGAAAGAAAACACTAGGCTCTATGTCAAAGTTGCAGATAAGGAATTCAAGCCCTCGATCTCAAGCACACTAGAAGCTGGAAAACCTAGCAGAGGTAGAAATGAGTCTTTGTGATCCAAAGGCAGTTGGTGATGCTACTTCCATCCCAAACCCTATACAAGTTGTAGAGACACCAAAGGGTCAGCACTGAAGCTTTAAAGCATTAGGGTAAAGTGTGATTGCAATTTTTATTAAATTTTTAAAAAGCAGGCTTTTCGGTGGCTTAGGCGAACACTGCAGCTTTTCATTAGCCACTGAAAATAGGGCTTTCGACACCGTATAGGCTCAGAGGTTTGCTTCCCTATCCACTGAAAGTGCATAACAGTGCAGAGAAGCATATTTTTGCACAGAACTGACTTTTACTGATCCAAACACCTTGAGGATTATTTATAATGTTGGAAAATAATTAAGGGCATCAATATTTAGGCTCTATTTTAGTTTTAAAGGTGCTAGTGACATGAATTAGGTCACATATCCTCCTACTTTGATAAAGGGTGACTTGTCTGCCAAATGGAAAGTTTGAATTCTACTTTCATTTCTACTACAGCTGTTAAAGAGTTCGAAGATCAGGAAGATTTTTGGAGTTAAGGAGATTGACAATCAAGATGGGAAATTTTCCTATTTTTTAGGAAATATTTATGACTGTCTATTTTTAGTAAATTCGATCCAGTTTTTCAGGATCTAGAATACATTTTGTAAAGGCTATAAACCATAGGAATACTGTAGAAGAAATGGTTCAACTTTGGAGACTATTGATTAAGTCATCCAACTTGATCCATATTACCCATCATTAAGAAAATACTAAAGTTACAAGGCATATTTGAGCTGCAACCTAGAAGAGTTTCCTGGAGGGCTGACAAATTGGTGTCATTGTCGAGGAGAAGAGATTGAAGCTGAGCTTCCCTGGGGGACGACATATATCCAACGTTGATGATAGACAAAGTTTGGACACTGTTTTGGTTCTAATCATATATCTGGTGACTACATTGGAGTAAGGTGGCTTCAAGATGACCAAGTACTAGAGAAAATCCTCAAAGGCCACTAGTGACACCTGTTTCAAATCTTGAAAATATTATAAGGAGAGGAAGAGATTCACAAATAAAGACTTCTAGATCTACAAGGGGAGCTACATTAGGTACTTCCAGAGGTATTTCTTATGTTGTATCAAATAGGCCTCCCTTTAAATCTGCTTCTACTGAAGCATCTAGTTCTCATAAATTTATAAGTGATTCAGAAAATTTGAAGGTTGGGTAATCTTAAAGCACTTTTGCTTCTGTAGATCCAATTCCTAGAAACTCCACTAGGGTAGATATACCACCTATACTTCCTCGTCTACCACCAACACCAGCAACATCTTCTTCTGCCCCTTCCATACCCACATCCAATATGGCTGCCCCTCTGACCAAGATGGAAAAGATCCTAGTTGCTATATATGCCCCTCTAAATTTTCCTAACCCCCTTTCTTCTATGCCTACTGGAGATTATCAAAAATACATGCCTAAGTTTACTAGGGAGGGAGATTTTACAACTGAAGAACACTTAGAGGCATTCTACAAGTATGCTGAGAATATCAATATTGAATAAGAGGATGTATGGAGTAGGGTTTTTGTACAAAGATTAGATGGTCATGCTAGTAAATGGTTCAAAGAGTTGCCTGGTAGATTAGTAGCTAACATTGAAGCCCTAGATGACATATTCTTGAATCATTAGGGAGAAAGAAGAGACCACCTTTACTATATCATAGAGTACAGCAATTTGAGGAGAGAAAATGGTGAGTTTGTTTCAAATTTCACAAAGAGATTCAACAAAATGTTCAGTAGAATCCCTACTAAGATCAAACCTACAGATACTTCAGCCAAAATCACTTATGCAAATGCTTTCAATTCAGAGTTATGCCTTCTTCTCAGAGAAAGAATATCTGCTTCTTTATCACTCATGCAAGATGCTACTCTAGAAGTTGAGTCTAATATTATTTCATCTCAAAAAATTAAGGGAAAAATGGAGAGGAAGAAGCAATCTTCAGATCCTTTAGGTCCTTCATCATCAGAGACAAAAATGGAAAAAATGGCCAAGATGTTGGAAATCTTAACGGCTGAAATGTCTAAACTTAAAGATTGAGGTCAACAACCTGTAAGAGGTAAAGGTCCAAATGACTTTTCTCCCAAAAACCCTAATTTTTCCCTTACAGAAGGAATAACCCACAAGCTCATATCCTTCAAAGGGATAGGAATCCAGCTAAGGATCAAAGAATTAGATCTCCTTTCCAAAATGTTGTGCTAGAATAAGAACAAGAGCTTACTGAGGAAGAAGGAGATGCAAAAGACAACATCAATTGCATGGAAGATGAATTTGATCACTCCTTCTTGACACAATCAGACTATGAGGAATCCCTCATGAATGAGTAGATCACTGAAGAATCCTTGAATCAGGAAGATGATCAAGGAGGTTACAATTTAAGCTCCAGGATTGTTGCTCCTAGAAAGAACAATCATGTCCCTACAAAGCAGTCTGCTCCACCTACTAAAAATATTGCTGCTCCTGCAAAGAAGTTGGCTGCTCCTCCAAAACAGCAACAAAGGCCATTGCATCCATCATCCCATGATCCTATCTAGCTAAAAGCTCCGTCACAAAAGGTAAGAATTTTTGACAAGCTATATTTTTCTTTCAATCTTGAGTCAGAAATTCTGAAACTGAAAATCCCTTTTCTCTTGGTAGAAATTATGAATAATGATTCCTTTAAGTGATCTATATTAAAATCTCTTCAACCAAAGACATCCATAGATGTTGACTTTGTCAATTTGCAATATGATAAGCCCACCATAACCCTAGGTCATATGGTTGAAGACCTAGATGAGTCTTTTCCACCCTTCTATATATCCTTGAACATCCATGACAAGATCCTTCACAATTGTTTGCTTGACTCGAGTGCATTCCACAATCTTATGCCAAAAGCAGTGATGGATGAGCTTGGCCTCAACATTACAAAACCCTACCATGATCTTTTCTCTTTTGAATCTAGGAAGGTCAAATTCCTAGGCCTCATAAAAGACCTTGTCAGTAACCTCTCCCAGCTGCCTTCAAAAAGCATAGTTATGGACATAGTAGTTGTTGATATCCCACTGTTATAGCTGATTTTACCACACCAGGTGAATCACACTTGTATGGCCTTCCCATGTCCCTCTACAGACTCCTTAGACCCATTGGACCATTTTTGTCCTTTGATGTTTCCTAGACCATCCCTATAAACATGTGAAAATTGCTATATGCAACTTTTAAAACCCTAATCACGTATATACGCAGGTTTGACCCCTAAAACCCACGTACATCTGGATGTGTAAAAAATCTAAATCCTTTTGTAGTTTTCCTTGACATGGATCCGGCTCACTTGTCTCCTGGCCTTCCATATGGCTTGAGATCTCTCGGATTCGACCTTTCATTACCCCTTTGAAAAGCTATATAAGGAACTCTTTGGATACATTGAAGGCATAAGAGAATTGAGAGCAAACAAACTATAGTCCATTGTTGTCAGAACTTGTGCTTGAGTCTGCATCCCTTTGTCCCTTGGAGCACTTTTGTGTTCTTCCCAAGCTTTCCTTTTCCTTGTGAGCTTGCTATCGAGAGATGGAGGATTAAGGTGGTGGAGGCCCAAGTGGGGGATTCAGTTTCTCTATTTCGCAGACATGCCGACAGAGGTTGTATTCATTGTATTCTCTAATTTTATATTAATAGAAATATCTTTTCCTGTCCAATAATGCATGTTTGAATGAATATTTTATCCATGGATGATTTCAAATGCTTATACATTGTTGAGTATATATGCTAGAATAGATCTAACACCAATATATATAGTATGCTTGTCTTATTTACTTGTTGTTGAGGAAGTGATTAATCAATTCAAACTAAAGTTGAAAAGCTCAACGGGGATCTACTTCAACCGTCTGGAATAAGGTACAAGGTCTGATCCTTTAGTGTTAGATATTTTATTTCTATTGCATATTGGAAAGGATTGATTTCTGGAGTCAAGCTGTCTGTTGTGGTACCCCAATCCATAGGAATTTATCTCCATAACAGAATTGTCGACTCCATTGGGGAGTTCCTAGTAGTTTCCCTTTGGGGGTTTTCTATCGACATTCAATGACTTTGAATTTCTCTTTTTTCTCTTGTTTCTATGTCGGATCTCAGGGCATGTTTTCTTGGTAGTGTCTGATTGGTGTGAAGTTTGTCTCAACTTGTCTGTTTGTCATTATTTTTATGCACCTTTCTTCCTATACGCAAGTTTTTAACTCACAATCATATATATACATGGGTTTCACTACTATTTCCACGTACACAAGTGAGTTTACTACGAACAGTCGCATATGCCTTTAGTTTTTCCTTCTAGAGGAAGATTGATTGTTGCTAGGTGAATTTGGATGATTGATGAGTCTCCTTTGATACTGCTAGAGTCTATATACACCTCTGTTTCTGACCAGAGACATTTTTTTTTAGGGTAAAATTTCTTTTTTTGAACAATGTTCTTGTCATTGCATTTTTCGATTTTTTCTTTTGGCATTAGTGCATTAGATTTATTTTACCTTAGTAATTTGCTTGAGTGCTGCTTGAGTGTGCTTGCAGAGTCTGGGGGTTGTAGAACCATTCTTTTGCTTTAGTATCTCATTTTTATTTCAAAAAATCCAAAAATATTTGATTATCATTATGCATTGCATCTTGCATTTTGCATAGTATTTGCACTAGATTTGCTTTGGAGTATTAGTCAGGATTTCATATAGGAAAGTTTGCATCTATCATTCAAAGAAAATTGTGCATTTCACGTAGTAGCATACCCTATTTTTCATGGACACAATGCATTTACATTGATTGTTAGGTGTGCATTTTGCTTCATGTTGTGTCATAACACCATTAGTTGCACGGCCATATACCTCTTTTGAGTAATAAAGCCAATTAAAATCAATGCTTAATTAAAATGAACTACACTATTTTATTTGATAGGGTTCACCAACAAGATTAGGTTTTAGGGTCTTGGAATAGTTCATTGTGAGTAAATTCTCCAAGACCACTAAACAACAACATGTATGTGTCTATCCAGGTGAGTGTGTGAAATTCCTTGGTATAACCAGTGTTTCTCAGGATCCTCCTCTCAAAAGGGAGTTAAGCACAAGGTGATGTGAGCGATTATTGATTGGGATGACTCCTAGTCATAACTGAGTAGCACCGGAGATATTTCCAGGATTGTATTCATATTTGGGGGCTCTTTTGATATTTTCAGGCTTTGCTACCTTGCCCATACGGTCAATCCTGCCTGCGACTTTCTGCCTAAACATTGACTATCTTGAGGTGACCTTAGTTTCCTTACCTAGGATATCGAGGGGGTACTCTGCAGGGGTTATTCTGTGGGTGTCCCAGCCAGGTTGGGGTCGAATAGCATAGTCGCTTTACACATTGAAGCTGAGGGCCACAATAACTGGTTACGTACCTCCACTTGTTGTGTATGGGAGTCTCAAGCCTCTCCTTGGCGAGACATACCTGCTTCATTCGGGAGCTCATTTATCCTACCCTTGATTGCTTGTGTTTGGCTTTAGATTTTATTTGTGTATGCTCTATGCATGTTAGCTTGCCTATGGTTTGCGTAGATAGAGAGTCTTTTATATTTTTTGAGTCATTGTGAATTTAGGTGCGGCGCCTCGCCGTTCTCGTCGTTTAGCAGGACTTTCACCTTCTACATCTTCTCCTCCTTTGGGAGAGAGAAATAGATATTCCAGGTGGAATGCTTCACACATTGATTCACACACAATGGGCGACCATATTGAAGGTATTCCTGAACCAACTTCTCCCATTCAAGTGGAATATGGGGATTTCACTCCTAACTATGATCCTTCACTTGATTTGACTGAGTTAGGTCTTGTAATTTCTGAGATAGATACTTTTCATGATGGACCTACTTACTCTAGTGTTGATTCCCCATTAACACATTGTTGGTATGGAATGCTGAAAAATGATGAGACTCATTTTGAACCCGCGAGCACTAGTTATGGTAGTTATGGTATGTCTAGTTTTCCCACACATGATTTGGCATTTCATGTCGAATCGGATTTTGAGCCTGGCATTATGCCTAGGGGAACTCTCATTCCTTACCATGCAGAGAAGTTTGGAAGCACAAGTCACATTGCACCTTCCATCCCGGCGGTGGAAGCTACATCACATATTCCTACTAGGCCTAGGGCTAGTGATCTTATTAGGATACCAAATTTGATACGAGTGACTATAGGGAACAACACGTACATAATTACATAGGTCCATTCATCCTCTATCCCTAGTTCTTCGAATGTTCACCATCCACCTCATTCATGTGGTCCTTCGGGCCAGAATGTTACTATGAGTTAGGTCCATACTGTTGTTACTCGACCAGTTGTGTCTCAAGTTCAAGTACCGCCCGTTGTTTCGGGAGGTCATGTTCATACTTCTAGAGGTCATGTTACTACTTTTGAAGCATATATTCCTACTTTTGGAATGTATATTCCTACTTCCGGAGCATATATTCCTACTTACGGAGTGTCTCATGGGACATCTCATGCGATGAATTATGTACCTTATTATGGGATGCAGTATGGGCAGGGTTCTTCACCTTATGGGTCCAGGAATCAACAACCTGCTTACTCTCCAAATTACGGCTTTATAGCTCCAAATAGTCAAGGTACACCACAATATGGTGCTTCCATGCCACCATATATGGGTCAAATGGGAGGAGGGCACTATGGCCAAGGCCATGGTGGTTATGCTAATCAGACCTATGAGAATCAGAACTATTAGGGAGTAGTCCATCGACCAACTCATCCTAGGCTCCCTTTCCTCGCAACGCTAAATCTTCCTGAGTTGTCGAGATTGACGAACGATATTGTAGCTCATGACCCAGCTTGGCCAGCTGTCCCTACTAAGCTTCCTTTGGACATACCCAAATTTGACGGCAAATCGGGAGAGGATCCAAGTGAACATGTTACTAACTTTCACCTATGGTGCTCTTCAAATTCCTTACACCAAGATTCGATCCATTTAAGACTGTTTCAATGCACCCTTATAGGGCCTGCCGTGAAATGGTATATAGAGCTACCTAAGGGGGCATTTGCTTTGTTCGATGACCTAGCGATGACTTTTCTTAACAAATTCCAGCTACCAATTTGTTATGATGTTGGTATGGAACTCTTGTCTACATTTCAACAGGATAAAGCCACACATATCTTGGATCATATCCAAGAGTGGCGTAGATGGAAGAGGTTAATTAAATCCTTTATACTGCTGAAATTCCTCCTCAAATGGTTCCTTAAGTCGTTATTTCCTTATATAGCGAAGGATGTTTCTACATCCAGAGTGCAAAATGAGGAACAAGCCATTTTTTAAGGCGCAGGAAATGGATTTGATTTATGCTCAGTCCAGTTTTTTATATGAGATCATTCCCAATGCTCCGCGTTCTAGTTTCGACCCCAAAGTTAAACCTGGATCACATGCCGATGGCATTGTTGGTTGTGTGAGTGCTAAACCTGTGGATTTGGTTGCGAAACAAGTCAGACAATTGTCAATCAACTAATCTGCTTCGGGACAAGCCACGGCTTCATCTCAACCCACCCAAACGGTGAGTGTGCTTTTGGTGCAATCATCGGACAAGAAGGGTAACCAGCAACCCGAAAGGAATAAAAATAAGGGTAAGAACAATCGTAAGGGTGGGAATAGGAATGAAAATTCTAATAATAATGACAAGAATGCCCGTAATGCTGGGAGGACAAGCAAGCTAAACGTAAGGTTAAATTTCCTTGCAAGTTGTGTAAGGAAGATCACCTCATTTACTTGTGCCCTCGTATCGATGAAGCCTCGATATTCTTAGCGCAAGGCCCAGCTGTGTTGACTAACCCTTTACCTCACAGTCAAAACATGAACTCAAGGACCCAGGATCAGTCTGGTGGTGATCAAGATCCACTGGAGGGTAGTGGTCATGGTTGCATTAACATGGTTCGTGTTGCAAAAGTTGTGACCCATGGGAAGGACTATGGTTCTATTGAGGCCTGGAAATTCACAGGCGGCAACATTAAGGGATTCTCCCCAATCAACGTTCCCAACTAGCCCGCTGACTGTTTGGTATTGGGAATCCGTCCGGTTTACGGTCCGGCTACCGTAGGTCAAAGTAACAACAAGGGTTTACCGGTTGCGGCCCGGTCCACCGGAATTTGTATTTTGACTTAATGTATGCAATGCATGCCTATCTTAACTATGCGGAGTGATAAAGATGCCAGGAACTACACAATGTAATGCGCAGGTTCTTACCTCTCGTCTTAGGTTCTTGAACATCTAAACCACAAGGAAGTAAAACGGCTAACAATCTAAACACCTAACTATCTATCCCCGGGGAGCCAGAAAATGATTATTAATGAGTAATGCATCATTTCCATGTATAATAAACACATTACAGATAGCTGCTATTTATGTTTACAACACATGAACCAGAATATCTTCTAACAATCAGATAGCTAACTGTTCTATGTAACACAAGCATTACTCTGAATGAATTTTCCACAAAATTAAATCAGAAACCATCCAACAAGACATAGGTCACAGAGTTAGAACGATCTCACGATTTATGGACATAAGCTGAAAAATAAAGTAGTTCATCTTTCTGCCATCCATCGTATAACATTTGGAAACTTCACAGCTCTTTCTCCAATAGGCAAACTAAAATCTTTATTGCAAAATGAAGTAGTTCTTCTTACAATAGGTCCTCCAGTATTACTGGGAAAAAGCCCTTTCTTTGTCCCTCTTTCCTAGTTTTATACAAAAGAAAAAAATGGTTGGGCTGCCCAAAGTGACCTTTGGGCGTCCCAACACTTCACTTTCCTACAACCCTTTACAAATTATTAAATTATACAAAAGTTGACCGGTCCTTCTTATGAAGAGAGTCCCGCTTGGTTCTCCAAAAACTTTCTCCACGCTGCTGCTTCAGCAGCGAGACTCTCAAACGAGTTGGGTTCCAAGAACCGAATGTTTAGCTCGAATTTGTCAGCTTGGTTCCGAATGGCCTCAATTCTGGCCGGGTTCAAACGTACCTATTCCTCCAAGAGCTGTATACTAATGGTTGTGTGGCCTATTTCATTTCTGAGGATTTGTTCATCAATAGCTCTGATGCATTGCACTTTAGCTTCTTCATCTTGTTGCCTTTTCTGCAACATCTCTGCAAATGCATCATGATCTGGGAACTCGTATAATCTTTTCTCAGCTTCAGCCTGACAATGGTTGTATGTGACCAGGGCTCTCCTAAAGAACTCTGCGCATGCTCCCTTTGTTTTCTTGACATTCTTCTCGAAGTCTTCTGCAGTGTTGACGGCGAATTCTATCAAGTCATGGTCCCATTTCAAAGCTTGCTTATCCTTGACTACTAGCTCAGTTGGGACTTCCTTGTCATCCTCCACCCTGGTTATCCTTGAAGTCAGTACTTCAAGGATGTCTTGAGACCTGTCCACAAAATAAGAAGTGGTGTCTAAGATTTCATCCAGTCTGCCGTCAATATGGAGGACCTGACATCTTTCCTCCTCTAGAGCAGTTTGCAGGTACAACACCTTAGCTTTCTAAGCCAAGATGTGTTCTTTAACCGGCTGCAGATCGACCTGCTGTGCCTTTGCTGCTTCCAGCTGCTTTTCTAGTTCCTTAACGCGCGAGGTATTGGATTCATATATGATACTTTGCTGCTCCTTCAGGTCATCTATCTTCAACCTCAACTGCTCCTTTTCATCCTTTAACTCTTGAATTTCCTGTTGTGATTTTCCCAGGGCTTCTTTTGTTGTTTCTTTCACATGTGCTTCTTGCTGCATGGCGTGGATTTCGCTCTTCGTGGCCTCCATTTATTTAAGCACATGCTCATATTTTATTTTCAATCTATTGCCGTCCTCTCTTTCCCTTCTCAGGGTGTCCTTGAGCTGAGCGGAAATCTTCTTGGATGATTCTATCTCGATCATCATTCGGTCTATGTTGTATTTCGTAGCATGTATTGCTGCCTTCCCAGCCCTTATGACAAACCTTGGGTCTTTATCTGTCCCGACCATTATGGATTTATCTGTTATCATTGTACTGGTCATTCCTCCAGCCTCTACCTTTCTCTCAGTTCTCCTCATAATCCTTTTGGTAGCCCTGTCATAGTATATTGTGCTGAAATCAGGGACTTCTTCCCCTTTTTTCTGTGCAAAGGGTACTAACTGTAGCGTGGGGGTTGTAAGAGTGATGGTAGTGGGAATTTGAAGGGTTTGAACCTCAGGGATTTCCTCACCCTGTATCTGCTCTGTTTGTGATTCAGCAGCTTGCTGTTGTGTCAACTCTGTCTTCTCTGCTTCCTGTTTTCGAAGCTCTTCATCCAACTTTCTCTAGGCTTCCTCAGCTGCTTGCTTAGCAGCTTCCTCTGCTTCTCTGGCTATTTCCTTTACTCGCTCAGCTGCATCCTGGGCAGCTTTCCTCTTTTCTTCTTCTCCTTTCCGGAGCCATTCTGCAGCCTCCTCTTCTAACCTCTAGGCCTCTTCTCTTATCCTTTGGGCTGCTTCTTCAGCCTGAGCCTGCTCAGCCTTCTCTTGTTCAGATCCTTTTCCACCCTTGGTGGAGTGCTTCGGCTTGAACCTCTTACTGAGTGCGGTCATGTTCGGGGCTCTTCTGAAAACAGATTCATCATTGTCGAAATGATGAGTGTACTCATAAAACACCTTGTGCTTTCTACAATGCTCAGCCATTCTTTCACGAGTGTCATTTCGCCTGAAATTCATCTCCCCAAAATGGAACTTCCCTAGTTCCTCTATAAATTCTAGAGCTTGTTTCACATTGGCGAAACTGCAGCTGCCTAACTTAAATGGTAAGGGTGGATAGACAGCCTTCTTTTTTTGGAATAAGAAATGACCAACTCCATCAATTAACACCTGTCTAACAGCCTCCTTATGGATTATATAATCTGTTGCATACTTGGGCAGCAGATAAGGTGTCCTTGACCCACCAAACATCCTAAGATACATCCCATTCTCCGTCAAGAAATAATCACCATACTCCTCTATTACCTGCATAGCTTCCTCAAACATGCAGTCACGTTCCTTTCGGAAGATAAGAGTGTGCAGAGGCATTATAAAATGCTCACATATTTCTCGATAATAACTATGGTATTGATGAGCCCCCAATAGCTTGTATGCTGCATATACGGGCATTCTGTCCCTGTCCCAAACACATTTGAGCTCAGGGAAGGGATGGTGGCATAGTATGCAGTCAATCAGGATCGAGCTCATATAAAACTCAGATTTTTTCTGTTCTACTCCTCCTTTTGCTGCAGCTATACAAGAAGATAGACTACTAGATACCAGGCTGGACCAGTTGAAGATGGTCCCTTCTGTGGCCACATAGAAAATCAAGGGTACCCATTCGAATTTGAATAATCTGCCATTAGCCCTCCCGAAGATCCTATTCAGCATTAGAGCTATGAACCTGTAAGGGGATCTAAGGCTGGCTGTGTCATAATCTTCAGTAGCTCTATGTCTATAGACCTTCCCTGGTAATAGCATTCTCCTCATGGTTTCTATCAAATCCATTCTGAGATTGTCCAACCACTCATTGGTCAGGAAAACTTGAGGCTCAGGCAGGTGGTAAGCTAAGGCCACATATCAAGGGCTAAAGGCAGCATAGCCCTGACCTTCAACATTATAGATAAGCATTGAGCCATGGTTGGTATGTGGTAGAACCCATCTCATCACCTCATGGCATGGAAACAGCTCAGGCCTGGTGGCAATCTTCATAATGGCCGATTTTTCTATATTTGCGTAAATTGGTTCTTCCTCCAGGCCCATATCTGGGACTTCCCTACGGGAAATCAGCCTGTATATGTCTCCCCACTTATACTCAGGTTCAATCCCTGTGACACACTGGGTGTCCTCATAGATATACTCAGTTGGTAGGACGGCCTCTATTGCTGTTTGTTCTTCTACCACAGGGGCCTTCTTTTTCTGTCTTCTGGACATTTTAAAATCCTCCTGCAATGTAAAACATCATGATATTAAGCAATTCAAATTTGTGAATATTATGAAGCATTTTATTCTTTCTCCATTGTCTATATGACTATAATGATATCAGATATAGGCTCTTCAAGTTGAAGGATTTGAACTAGTAATACAATCTTTTGCGCTGTGCTATTATCTCATATCAATGTGTAAATAAGAAAGCAACCCTCACATGCATGCACCACCAATCCATATACCGACTATCTGAAAATATCAGCACAAAACGCAGACTATTTCTGCAATATAATGAGACATAACACTAAAAGATTTACTTCATCCAACGGTCTGTCATCAAGACTACATAATACCCCGACATGCCATCTTTTACCAATGAAATGATATGCAATGCAAATGCAGACGCAAGGCGCGACTATTATTTAAACTTATACAAAGATTTAGCAAAGATAACAAAGGCCAAGCCCCTGCGGACATGATAATTACATCGATGCGGCCGTAAACTAAGGGCACCCAGGGAAACATTTCGCGCAGGGTGCTCTCACCGGCACCGTCACTCATTCTACCTTCAAATCGTCAAAAAACCAACAGTGGAGCGGCCCTAGGGTTTCGTATGGTGGAAAACGACGAACAATGCAGCACGGGCACAAGTTAGGGCTCAAGGGAAAGGGCAAACGCATAGGGGAATCGACCAGCCGGGTATCTACCATGAGAAATGCGGCGAAAACCCCTATCAAAGACGCTTAAGGACCTCATCATAACAAGAACTGAACCAGGTGCAGGCGGCATAACGGCCGCCTGCACCGTGTCTTCTTCTACCGCTAAGGGCGAACTAAAACGAAGGAGGTAAATGAAACGCGATCTTTTTACAAGGAAACCCCCCCCCCTCTAACCGCACAAGCTATCCAACCCCAGAAATAATAAAAGATAAAACGTGGGCGCAAACTACTGGGGAGACGAAAACGACAACCCTAACCGTAGGTATAACGACTCCATATATGAGCGAAAAGGAACTACGGGCCGTAAACTTGACAATACTTCACACAGCATAATTCCCCATACAAAACCGAGGAAAAAAAGGGGGGGTAGAAGAAAACCTACCTGGCAGTAATGCACAACTGAAGTGGCGTCAACGATCGAGCTCCCAGTCGACAGCTGGACTAAGGTACGAGCACAGGGTTCCACCAATTTCACGAGATCGACCGCGTGGGGCATACACAACAGCTTGGGCGCAAAAAAAAAAAATAACAATAAAAAACCAAAAACACGCCCACCGTATATATAAGACTCCACACGTGTGACGGGTCGACTCAGTCGGAGCGGACATGAAAGTTCGTCGGGCAATTAAAGCTCATATCTCTCCGCAATGGCGGACCATCCTCACTACAAAGTCCCCCGCAGCGTAAAACATAGATCATACGATTGAAAACCGTGGTTGGGCGGCGGCAGATACATTGGTCGGATGACCAAGAGTTCGGCCACCCCCGCAACGGCGGATGCTAGGAATGATATGTCGTCCGCAACGGGAAGTACACACTCTACAGGGCTTCGATACATCCGGGTCGGCAGTCAACGAAATATTCGGAATTCCCATTGATCCGCAACGGCGGCGAGAGCAGTGTTCATCCCCCTCCGACGCGGCATGAAAACAATGCCCGCAACATACCGGAACAGTCCTCCACCCGCAACGGCGGAACGAAATGCTCAACCCCCGCAACAGTCAGCGCAAAAAAAATGACAATCAAGACTTGGAAAGCACCCGCAACGGCGGGGCGACAAAAATGATCACGTTCCGGAAGTGACCCGCAACGGCGGGGTTGAAAAGAAATTTAAGAGCTGAAGAACACCCGCAACGGCGGGACAGTCAAAAGATATACCTCCCGATACAAGAAAACTTTGAAATATTTTGCAAACCGAGAAAAAGGAGCTCAATTTAAGATGGAAATCCTTTAGCATTTAGATGATGAGAAACCAGTCAATTGATATCAATCAAATTTCTAAAAGGTGTTTCAAAATCCATAAGCTAAAATCAACAATATGAAACCAAGAGAAGAACTAACTAATTCGAAGTAAAGGAGGGTCCCAAAAATTTTTAGAATTTTGGGAGATTGTTGCAGGTGCAACAGGTTCATCACAACCCAACCCAGGAAAGGAACCTGATCCACCAGGGACTCCTTTACGTATTGAAAAACCTGTGGATAAACCTGAAGTTGCACCTTGCATCCCTAAGGAAGTCCTTAAGCGTTCGGGGCACAATCCTAATGCCCTAGCCACCTAGAACTATTCTGTTGTCAAGGATTTGGGCCACACTCCTTGTGTGATGTCTGCACTAGAAGTACTTCAGAGTTGTCCTTCGCAAAGGAAGGATTTTCTTTCTACCCTTGGTGTGAATGATGATAATTCTTCCTCCATGATTAAATTTGAAACCACAGGACTTCAGCCTCGCTTGCCTTATTATGTGTCTCTTTTGATTCATGTAGAATGTCTCAACATGACCGTCAAGCGCACTATGATTGACGAAGATGTTGCTGCTTCTATGATTTCTTTATCATGTTGGAAGGGTATAGGTTCCCCTGAGTTGTCTAAATCTGTGACCATGTTAACTGCGTTTGATGGGAGATCGTTTAGGACATATGGCATCCTTCCTTCCCTTAAGGTCCGTTTGGGAGGGAAGACCGTTGCAATAGAGGTCGAGGTAGTTGACGCGCCCCTTGACTACAATCTCTTGCTTGGTAGGAATTGGATGTACAGTATGCAAGCTATAGCTTCTTCCCTATTTCACGTTGTATGCTTTCCATTTAATGGGAAGATAGTTACAATTAATCAAACATCATTCAAGAATCCGTCGGTTACTGCATCTTTGGGAGCTTCAATCCCGATTGTAGAGCACTCCCAGCCGGCAACTGGGAGTGTGGGTGTGGGCATGTATCCATCCCTTATGGGAAGCTTTAGTTTTCTTACACCAATCCTTATGATAGGGTCTAGTTCCAGTGAGGCTTTGACATCTTTGAGATCGGTGTCTTTTCACACGAGTCATATGGAAGATCCTTGGATTCTTCCTACACCGAATACTTCGAGTGAGCCCATCATGACGGACATGCCATTGCCTGCAACTATGGTATCTTATCAAGCTATTCTTCGATGTGTTGCAGAGCCTAGTCCTTCCTCTTCATGGACGGAGGAGGAGGACCCGTATGTGCTACCTGCATTGGGTAGTACAGTCTTCTCACGCACACGACTGCCTTGATAGTGTTTTTCCTTCAGACGAAGTGATTATTGAGGCCATGTTGGGAGTTAAGCCACCATGGGAAGAGTTGCATCATATATCTTACTTTCTTCCTGAGCTTAACCAGTTGGAGCATGAGGAATTTAGGGAGGTTCTTAGTGAGAGAATTGGTAGTCCCATGGTTCCATTAAGCTCTTTTGGTCTAATGGCTGATGGGAACATGGAAAATATATCTCCAACGATTCCTATCAATATCTCTCATGATCCTGGCAGGATAGAGAATGTCTATATTGGGGCAGAATGTTCCCATGCTGAGATTCAAGAATACATTGAGCTGTTTAAAGAATTTTGTGATATCTTTGCTTTGTCTTACGACGAAATGCTAGGTATCAACCCTTGCATTATTGAACATGAGATTAATACTTAGCCCAATGCTAAGCTTGTTCAACAACGCTTGCGTACAGTGAATCCTAGGAAAGGACCCGTTATTAAGGCAGAGATAAAGAAACTGTTGAAAGCCAGTTTTATCTATCCTGTTCCCTTGATGGAGTGGGTTTCAAATCTCGTTCTGGTTGATAAGAAGCAGGGAGCGATCCACATATGTACTGATTTCCATGATTTGAATCGTACCTGTCCTAAGGACAATTTCCCCACACCATTTATTGATCATATTTTGGATGAGTGTGCGGGTAGCGAGGTTTTTTCCTTCATGGACGGATTTTCTGGATATAATCAGATATAGATTAAACCCGAGGACCAACATAAGACCGCATTTATTTGTCCTTGGGGAACTTTTGCATATCAAAAAATGTCTTTTGGCCTTAAGAATGCCGGAGCTACTTTTCAGCGGGCTATGACCTTGATCTTCCATGGCCTCAAATTGATTATCGAAGTGTTTTTGGATGACCTTGCTGCTCATTCTCATATGAGAATGTGTCATTCTTATCATTTGGGATTGGTATTCGAAAGATGCCTCGATTATTTGGTCAAGTTAAATCCTCACAAGTGCATCTTTTGTGTGAATTCTGGTCACTTATTAGGATTCATTGTTCCTAAAGAGGGTATAAGAGTTGACCCTTTGAAGGTTGAGGCAATACTTCAATTGTCTCCCCCGAAAAACATTTTTCATCTTCAATGTTTGCAAGGCATGGCAAACTTCTTACGGAGATTCGTTGTCAATTTTGCCAATTTGACTAGAAGCTTCATGCATCTTTTGAAGAAGGACACCACCTTTTGTTGGGATGAGAGATCCTAGGAGTCCTTTGATGCACTCAAGCGAGCCCTAGCATTGGCCCCGATGATTAGTTCCCTCGTCTATAGCCGTGATTTTTTACTTTATGTGGCCACGTCTATGGAGACGATTGGTATGGTTTTGGTTCAAGAGGATGAGGAGCTCCAAGAGCATGTCATATACTATCTGAGCCGAAATCTTATTGACGTGGAGATCTGTTATTCCCATGTTGAGAATCTTTCCTTAGCTACCGTACATGCAGTTCAACGGTTGAGACATTATATTCTCCTTCGCCAGAGCTTGGTTGTAGCCCATGTCAATCCATTTCAATTCATCCTAACTCAAAGGATGATTTGGGGAAAATATAATAAATGGATTGTTATCTTGCAAGAATTCGATCTCGAGTTTGTTTCAGCAAAATCAAAGAAATCGTTAATTTTTGCGAAGCTTATATCGGATTTCCCAAGTGACGCCAAGAAGTTGGTTTGTGAAGATACGTTTATCGATGAGCACATCTTCTTAATCTCAACTTTAGACCCATGGTATGGGGATATCATTACATATTTACAAACATTGAAGGTCCCTACTCACCTCTCATAGGATGAACGACAACGGTTACGTCGCGTGTCTAAGAATTACCTCATATTGGATAACACTTTGTACCGCCATGGGGTAGATTCCATTTTACGTCATTGTTTAACTCATGCCGAGGCTGAGGTAGTGCTGAATGATTGCCATGAAGGGGTGTGTGGTGGTAATATATCTGGGATTTCTACAGCCCAAAAAATATTAAGAGCGGGTTATTTCTGGCCGTCAATCTTTAAGGATTGTGTAGATGCGGTCAAGAGGTTCCATCCTTGCCAGGTGTTTGCACATAATATGCACTCAAAACCTGCCCTATTACATCCCATCATCACCACCGATCCCTTCACTAAGTGGGGGCTAGATTTTATGGATTGCAACCCAGCTTCGGCTGGGGGGCATCATCATCTCATAGTGGCTGCTGGCTACTTCACGAAATGGGTTGAGGATATGCCTATAGTTAAATTCAACGATGAGATAGTCGCACACTTCGTATTCAACCAGATTATTACTCGATTCGGTATTCGGAAAGAGCTTGTCACTGACCATGGCTCGCACTTTCAAAATCATATGATAGAAGAGTTGGCGTCAAAGTTGGGGTATAAACAAGAGCATTCCTCTTCTTACTACCCTCAAGCGAATGGACAGGTAGAAGCAGTGAACAAAACACTCAAATCCATTCTTCAACGAACCATCACACAAAGAAGGAATAATTGGCACATTATGTTATATCCTGCTTTGTGGGCTTATAGAACCACTGTTAAGACTGCCACAGGTTTTTCTCCATATCAACTTGTACATGGAGTGGAGTCGGTATTTTCGGTTGAGTACGAGATTCCTTCTTTGAAGCTAGCTATAGAGTTCTTACCAGACACTTCCCCATTGGAGGAGCGTTTGGTCCACCTTGAGCAAATTGATGAGTAGCGTTGATATGCCTTAGTGTCTCTAGAAGTAAACAAGTGTCGCTTAAAGGTCTAGTATGATAAGTTTGTCTGTCCAAGGAGGTTTAGTGAGGGAGACTTGGTCCTTTTGTGGGATCAACGGAAAGAATCCTTGGGGGTAGGAAAGTTTAACCCCATGTGGAGTGGTCCTTATGTCGTCAAGTGTGTGTTAAAGAAGGGCACTTATGAGTTAGTGGATTATAAGGGAACGGCCTTGGCGGAGCCTAGAAATGGGCTCTATCTCAAAAAGTACTATGCATGATTTTCAGCCAAGGCTAGTTATTGTATATTATTGTACAGTTTTGCATAGGTAGGTGTTTTTCTTATAGTGATCAGGTTTGTGATTAGTTTCCATTTCTTTTGGAAAATGTCAATGGAATCTTCCACCTTCATAGGATTCACGGATGGTGTGAGTCGTCACACTCAACACTTAGCCTCTGGTGCTTGGGTGATTTATAATCCTCTGGGTCGGGTATTGTCTTCAGGAGGCGTATGTTTACAGCCATCCTCAAACAATGTTGCTGAGTATATTGTCGTTATTGAGCTTCTAGTGTTGTGATTGTGGAATGTCACTACAGCTCTAGCTAGTCATCGAAATAGCTGAACCCATGCCCGTGGTACACCCACCTTCTGGCACTGCATGGCCTTAGGAAAGTACTCGACTTGCGCCATGGGTACTCTATGTGTTATTCTCATGAAGTTGGTATGAATTCTTTGGAGCGTCCGCTCCGCATCCACACCCATGATATCATCTCCTCTTCCCCTCTGTTTATGATGAGGGAATCCTTCAGGCCACCGTGGTCCCACATCTACATGCATATGGTAGATGTCACTATGTATTGTCACCCAAAAACATGTCTTTTGTTTCCACATAATCAAAAAACACAAAAAAATTAAATAACTCAAAAATTTTAAAAATAGGGTCGAGATTCGTTACCTATGTCACCGTATGTAGATCCTGGTGGTAGCGGCATGTCCGGGTCTCCCCAGAAATCTATCCCCGCATAGGGGTAGTCATCAATGGCAACTATCTGTCATCGCCACCATGGAAAAAAATCAGTAGGATAGGGGTTGGACACCCTACCTCCACCTAGTCTGTGTATCGCATCCGCCCAATGTCGTTGGGATAGATCTCGAACCCCGTGTAGAGGAACGTCAACTCTAGGGCTCAATCCTGGAACACGCTAAAAGAAAAATGTGCTTAGTATGCTGCTGAAACCTAAGTTTTGCACTCTGCCCATCTTGCACTCATTGAGCTGGTGTTTCATGTTTCCCAGTAGTGCAGTGCTCCAATCGTATACCGTGGGTCTCATCCACTCCACTGCATAGAACATCAGAGGCCGTGAGGCCTAGTGGAGTGAAGCCAAGCCTATTATCCTACCTAGTGTCAGTAGGATGGCCTTTAGGCCCAGCACCTGTATGGAGTTAGTTGGGATTTGACTCCCCACCTTCTCCATGTCTGGATAGCAGTACACCACAATGTACTCATCTATAGTCAGGCCACCTCTAGGCCCGTGAGAGCGTAGGTTCACAACTTTCCCCCATCAGGAAAGTCCAGTAATAAAGTATATGTCCTACACTTTTATGGTGAGGCACATCCTGTCTATCTGGAATGACTCTGAGTCTGGATCCCAATAGTCCACTAACATCTGCAATAGTCTTGGTTTGGCTCTTTAGCCACCAAGACACAGAAATTTGTAAATCCCACATGCACGTAATGCTTGTTGAGGCATTAGATCTGTCCTTACTGCCTCTTCTACATCACCATGTTCACGTTCTCTCCATTCTAGGACCATCCTGCACATAAAATTTGATTTTTGTCCATTAGAATACTTAAAATTCATTGAGCCCGGCCACATACACGACTGTTTTCCAAATAGTCACATATGTATGCGACTTTGAGGGTGCTTTCCGCGTATATCCAACCCTATATGTGGAAAAACCCTTGATTTTCGCGTGGGCCATGGCGCGTATCTTATAATGGCCTAGAAACCCAAATACACCATGGAATTTGACAAAATTTGCATCAAAATGAAAGAGTAGAGCATGGGTAAGTACCTGGAAAAAATGGTAGTGGATTCTGCCGGCACGATCTCCCGGAATTCATTGTTGAAGTTCTGAGCTCAAATGGGTAAAAATTTCAAATGTTTTATAATGTTTTGAATTTTTTACTATTTATAGAAATTTTTCAAATTTTTGAAAATTTTGACCCCCTTTGCTATAGTTTGGACCGTTTCTAATCCTTTTGGACCATTTTTGGACTAATTTTTAATGTAGGATACCTTTTTTAGTGTCGTTTCAGCCATTGGATTGCCTCGTTCATGCCAATTTCAGGTATCATGTCTAAACTGGCATATATGTTAGGTTTCATCACCATTTTCATTTTGCATGACCTTATGACCATTTCATTATAACCTTAGGTAGGAATCCACTCTATTACGTCACGGAACCTTCTTGCTTTTTTAGAAGTGGCATGATATGAGTGGTAGAGCTTGACCTTACATCGGTACCTAGTTAGCGCCTTATTTGCATTTGGTGCCTGTGATGACATTTTTGTCCCTTAGGGTGTGGGAGTGCATTGTATAGTATTTCCATGACATTTTGCAAGATCCTCATACTCCTCTTGATCTTTTGCTGGCCTATTTCCCTCAAGACTCCCTTATGTCAAGTTGTAATTACATTATCATGAGCTTTGCCTGCCTTATTGAGCCTTACATTGGCTTCCTTGACATTGAGTTTCAGCCATATAGCCCGAGCTTGTCTCATGTCTAGCCATGTAGAGCCATTTTATATATCCTTTGTAGCTTGATTCCTTATCTTTACCGGGAGGAGATTTTCCCCCAAGTGTCGCTATCCTACACATGTATCCTTGCATTGAGCATAGGTATGTTCCACTACTTGGAACTAGTTTGTTTGCCCATATGACACTCATCTCCTCCTAGTCTGTAACTATAAAGCAGTTTTATTCTTTTTCAAGCTTTTTAAATATTTGAAAAAGTCCAAAAAAATAAAAAAAAACAAAGAGTCAGACAAGGAAAGATGTTATCTTTTGGCAGCTGTCGAGTTGTGTCATCTTTGAACAGAGCACTGTATATCACATCCATTGGTTGGGTTTATAGTTTGACTTTAGGAGCTGTACTCATTTTATCTGAGTTTATCTCCACTGAGTGGTTAAGCTTCCAGTCCCCATGGAACCTCTGTCGATGCCTCCTGTGTCGCAGAGATGTCCCAGTTCTATATATCGATTCTATGCTGCCTTTCTTCAGCCACCATTTGTCTTTATGCTCTTGTTCGAAGGAAGTTGAAACCTAAGTCAGCCATTCCTTAGTTATCTTGACTTTGCATGCCATCCATTCCCAGTACAGTTACTGGTTCATGCACCTTATGATCGAGTCCTTCCACATTATACAGCTTTGCTAAGTACCTCGTGTTGGATGATGGGGGATTCCTTAATGCCCTCCTTCAAGCAGATTTCATCCCATCGACTTCAGATCATTTATTCTAGGATTGGAATCTAGAGTCATTTTTGAGTGCCTTGGGACTTGGAGTCATCAGTGGCAGGTTCTCTCGCCATCGACAGTTTTTGGGAATACATCAATGTCCCCTAATCAATGGATCCTCTCAAGTGTTCGATCTCAACACATTTATTCACACTTGTTAGTTTTCACTCTAGTACCTTGATTCCCATTTTCATTATCGGTGGGTGATCTCGCATCTGTTAATGGTATACATCAATGACCGATAATCATACGATGGAATACTGTGTTCGGCCTCGACACCTCTATTCACATAGTAGGACATGTACTCATAGCAGTTTGTGTAGAAGACCTTCTAGATTGGTGGCATCTTTTATATGCTACCTCCTTGATCGTGCCAGTTTTCATGAGATTTCATCTCTCGTGACTTGATTCCAGTATATGTCAGACATTTCCAGATATTATGGAGATCTTGATCCTTTGTATATCTTTATCATGGAGATTCTGATCTATTTATATAGTACGTGGTGATGACCACTTATGTGATATTTTGTATCATGCCTATTCATGGCCATTGTACTCTTATGTATCTGGTACTGCTATATGTATTTGCAGTTATGTGTAGAGTTGTATCATTGTACTATGCTAATTGGATGGCTAGTCTTCCATTTGGGATCCTTCATCACTCCACTTCTGGGATGGACTTATAATGTATTTTGGCCATCGTATGACCCCTCTGACCTCACACATTAGGGGGCATCTATTATAGTTGATTTTACCACACCAGGTGAATCACACTTGTATGTCCTTCCCCTATCCATTTGCAGACTCCTTAGACCCCTTGGACCATTTTTTGTCCTTTGATGTTTACTAGACCATCCCTATAAACATGTGAAAATTACTATACGCAACTTTTAAACCCCTAATCGCATATATATGTCGTTTTGACCCCTAAAACCGCATACATCGGGATGTGTACAAAATCCAAATCCTTTTGGAGTTTTCCAGGACATGGATCTAACTCACTTGTCTCCTGGCCTTCCATATGCCTTGAGATTGCTCGGATTCGACCTTTCATTACCCCTTTGAAAAGCTATGCAAGGAACTCTTTGGATACATTGAAGGCATAAGAGAATTGAGAGAAAAGAAACTATAGTCTATTGTTGTCGAAACTTGTGCTTGAGTCTACATCCCTTTGTCCCTTGGAGCACTTTTGTGTTGTTCCCAAGATTGCCTTTTGCTTGTGAGATTGCTATCGAGAGATGGAGGATTGAGGTGCTGGAGGCCCAAGTGGGGGATTCAGTTTCTTCGATTCGCAGATGTGCCGACAGAGGTTGTATTCAATGTAATCTCTAATTTTATTCTAATAGAAATATCTTTTCCTGTCCAATAATGTATGTTTGAATGAATATTTTATCCATGGATGATTTCAAATGCTTATACATTGTTGATTATATATGCTAGGATAGATCTAACACCAATATATATAGTATTCTTGTCTTGTTTACTTATTGTTGAGGAAGTGATTAATCAATTCAAGCTGAAGTTGGAAAGCTCAACGAGGATCTACTTCAACCGTCCGGAATAAGGTACAAGGTCTCATCCTTTAGTGTTAGATATTTGATTTCTATTGCATATTGGAAAGGATTGATTTCTGGAGTCAAGCTATCTGTTGTGGTACCCCAAGCCATAAGAATTTATCTCTGTAATCTCACAGATCACATAGGGTTACCAATAATACATACTAAAACATACATACATAACAGAGACAAGAGATAAGAACAAGTATATAGAATAACAGATTATATTAACATGAGAGGGTCCATACAATATAGAGAACTGAATCCAGTTCTCATCTGGATCAACAACCTAATATATATGAATTACAAAATAGTTACAAATAACTACCTCTTGGTTCACTCAATCGACACGACATTAGGTGGCGAACCTAATCTCTAATTAGTCGACTGATCGACTAAGTCAGCTATCGTTCAAGTCGGCATACCGACTTGCTCCTCCAACATCTCCCCCACGAACAAAACGTTTCTTCGTCCCGATGAAATAGGGAGGTACAAAAATTTCCTTGTCTGTCTAGGAAGTCATTCTTTATGCTTGATCTTCATGGGTTGTGAAGTCTAATGGTTGGTATTTTCTGTACGTATACTTCAACAATTGCTTCAGGTGTCACTTCTAGATGATGTTGAAAATCCGTCCAAATCTGCAAAATTTTCTGTATGTCGATGGTGAGGGTAGTTAGACTTGATAGGATCGACATTTTCTCTGGTATGGAAATTTCAGCTATTCTTTCCATGTCAAGACCCATAAACTGGTCCTTTTCCTCGGCTGTGTCCAGTAGTCTTTTCATCTGCGGGAAGATGATGTCTACTTTCTCCAGGTTTGGTATGGCTTGTTGTACCCACTGATGTGCTTCCCGCTCGAGATTCTGCAATTTTGTTGTTTCAAGCACTATTTGTTGTGCAATTGTGCTCCTGAGTGCTTCGTCGGTGCTTTTCCTCTTCTCGAGTGCTTGGA
This sequence comes from Pseudotsuga menziesii, assembly GCA_001517045.1. Taxonomy (NCBI): domain Eukaryota; kingdom Viridiplantae; phylum Streptophyta; class Pinopsida; order Pinales; family Pinaceae; genus Pseudotsuga; species Pseudotsuga menziesii. Next base: position 273,381 of record LPNX011230958.1, on the reverse strand, counting down.
TATCCTATCAAGTCGGCCTGGTTTGCTGATAGACTTGACCATAGTAGGTCGGTCTCTCAGTATTTCTTCGGTGATGACAGACTCTTCCATGTGATCGTGCAACACCCTATATGCTTCTGAGAAGCATGTGTGTTTCTCCATCAAGAGTCAGGTGGTTTCTTCTTTCTATTCCTCTTTGGTGTCCTGAATGTGTGCTTGCAAGGCCGACACCATGCTTTCAAATAGCTGATAGGCTCTTTCGAGTAACTTGTCAGTGTCAACTTCTGTCGATCCTGGTATGGCCGTTTGTACAAGGCTTCTGTATTTGTCGAGGAACTCGACTTGTTCTTTGTCATTGTTGTTGAGCTCCTTACATCTCTGTTGGCTCCTTGTCTTTGCTTCAATTGCGAGTGCTTCCAGGAGTTTTCCTAGCTCTACATCTTTCAACTTGGTTGCATCGACTACAGTGGTCGACCCAAGCTGACTAATATGGACCATGGTTGTCTGTTCATGGTGGTCCTTTTTCTTTTTGTCCTTCTTCTTTTTGTGATTGTGCAGCTCTACTTTTTGTGGTGCCTGTGTACCTGTAACAGTCAAAACTAGATTTTCTATCTATGGGGGAGCAGTGATATGTGTAATTTCTAGTTGGGGCAATGGGATGACTGTTGCATCTAGTTATACCTATGGTTGTTTGAATGCATAGGGTCCAGAAGTGGATGTGGATGGTGATAATGGTTGTGGTGGTGTTGGTTCTGGTGCAGCTGATTGAATCAGAGGTTCTAAGTCGGGGGGTGGTGGTGATGGTGTTGGTGAATGGTCGGGTGTAATTGGGTTGGTGGAGGTGTGGTCGACTAGTGGATTGCCAATCTGAGGTGGTGACTCCATGTCGGAGAACATTTGGTCGATTTCTTGAGCTATGTCCTCCATGTCTTCTCCTTCCTCATCTATGGTTGGTTCAGGGGCTGGTGGGCAGGGTTTGGAGGCGACTAGATCGATAGACATTTTCACCTAGCAATGATGGGGGATTCTTTGTTCAGTTTTCTTTTGAATGTCGAACTTATTATGGCCATAGTCTTCTTCTGCTAGAGTACTTTCCCAGGTTGAGAAACAGGTAGTATAGACCCACCGACATCGAACAGAGGTGCTTTGCTCGAGATTTTTTGCACCGTGGTGAATATCTCAGGCAGTTTTTCAATGTATACCCGTAGGTCCCTGTCCCAGTCGAACTTTTCCTTCACAGCGTCTGACATATTGCTCTTGCATAAGTCAAGTGGACTCACTAAATGTTGTTGTGGTACTATCTCCTCTGTTATTTTTGTCAGAGATGGAGGTGGGGGTGTAGACATAATATCCACAACATTTTCAGGAATCAAAGTGTGTGTGATCTTTGCTTTCTTTGGTCGACCTTTCTGTGCTCCTGCCTCGACAAATTGCTCAAATTGGGTTTCGATTGGCACTTTGTTTGCTGTGGAATATTCTATTCTATCGAGGGTCATAGTTGCCAGTTCCTCGTCATCATCTGAGGACTCTGGAATGATAATCTTGCGCTCACCTTTCCCTTGTTGCTTTTCTTGTGTTCATTTCCTCTTTCTTGCTGTTGCGATCTCCTTCGACAATCTAGTTATATTTACTTTGGATAAAGCATACTCGAGATTGTCCGTTTCTATATATCCCTTTGGTTCTTGGGTCAGGATGAGATTTTCTTTAGCCAGATTGGTTACCTGTTGTTCTACTTGTGTCTCTTCCCTTTGGGGCGTCAGAGGTTTGATTATTATTTGCAGTCAACTAGGGCCTTCGACTGGTGTCTCCTCTGACATTAAACTACTAATATATAGGTTAAAATCATAATCCTACTCCTTCTCCTGGTCTGTCAGTGGTTCTTCTATCGAGAAGTACGTTTCCTTTTCTTTTGTTGGAATTGGTATCTTTTCTCCCACCTGTCGAGCTAGTTCCTGGAAGATTTGTTTGACTGATAGATAAAGTCAAGAGCCTTTGCATTTGATTTGGCACCCTGCATGTACCACACCACGGTATGGTCAAGCTCTAGCTGAATGTGGGCCTTTTTAGGAAGACTTCTTTGGATGTTTTGAGGCACCCTCCATCTGGTTGTGCCGGAGCCAGTTTTCCAACAGCACTTTTCCATTTGCAAGTTCCTTCGTTGTTCCTTTCTGGGAGAAGGGTTTGAATCTCCACATATGGAATTTTGTCGGTTCTTGAAAATTTTTGTTTCCTTCAGGCAAAATATAAAAGATTACTATCCATAAGATAAGGGATGAAAACCTGATAATTCCTCTTGTCTCTTGACATTTCTCATAGATGGTTTTGATCATTTCAATGAATATTCAGCTCATCTGTATATCTTTTCATTGGTTGCAATGGTGTCTACTACTTCCAACATATCTAGTTTGAGTTCGCTTCCTCGCCCTGTCATTGTGAGTGTAATGGCTATGATTTTGGCCACAATCTGTGGCGTTTGAGCTGTTATGTGACCAATCATTAGTCCTTTCAAGTTTTTGCTGAATGCTGACCCGGTTAGTTCTTTGACTAACCCTTCTTTGATACCGACTAGTACTGGGTCCACTTTGTTTGAAAGCCCTGTCAATTTGGAAATGAGTTCCCCTAAGATGTCAACTGGTTGGTCGAAGTAAAAGCGACCGTTGTGGTACCGGCTGAGGATAAATTTGACTGTTGTTTCTTTTGTGCCACTGAAGCTGGCCATGAGTAGTGCATTGACATAGTGGACAATTGAGCTGTGTTGTATTTTCTTGTCTTCGGGAGTAGGCTTTTTGTTGACGTAAGCCCACTCTTTTATTTCAACCAATAGTTTTACCCATGACCCTTCTTGCACCTTGACATTTTTTATATTCTTTAGTCTTCTCACCAATGGTGTTTCTGCAGTCTGTAATTCCTTGGTCTTAGCTGAGGCTCTGGTCTGTTTTGGTGCCATCTTGTCGGTCTGATGGTCAAATTTACTTCGAGGCTCTTGGCTTTTATTCACCTGGTTGCTCTGTTGCTCTCTCTATTTGAATCGCGGTGAATGATCCTTTGGTGGTTCAGTATTTATAGTCAATGTGGTGGATGTTCTTGTCAATGGGTGGATTAATGGTGGACATGATGGTTTAGTGAGAACACTCGAGTGTGCATTAATGGTGATTTGGTTTTGGCGCAGAAGGCATGAATGCGCAATGGGACTATCGAGGTCGTCGGTTGATGTCGGTGATGAAAGTGGTCGATGGTATTGTGTCGATGGGTATGATGTTGGTTGTGAAAATGGTCATGTCCTATCATAGTTTTGTGTGTGTGTCGGTACTATTTTTTGTTTTGGATTTTTTGATTTTTATAGCTTTTGGTTAACCATTCAGGTCGTTTTTTTTTAAGATTTGTTTAGTTTCTGTAATGTTTTAGTTGGGCTCTGTTAACGAGTTTCCGAAATACTATGCCTTGTAACGTCCTTAGTCGGACTGATCTGTTGGTATGTATCTCTTCGACAGCATAGGTTCCCGTCCATTCTATATGTAGCTTTTTAGGTTTACCTTTTACCCAACTATTGTATAGTAAAGCAACATCCCCGACCGACAAGTTTTTGTTTTTGATATTTCTGTCATGCCTTGCTTTTTGTTGTTGTTTTTGGATTTGTCGATGTTGTATCACCATTAGTCAGTGTTCTTTGAGTTTTCTTAGTTGTAATAGTCTGTCCTGTCTCCCTTGTTCGACATCGACATGTAAAATGTCTACGATAATAGGTGTCTGTTGTCGGAAATGTAATGGAACTACTACTTCTTGTCCATATACTAGTCGAAAGGGGGTTTGGTCGGTTGATCGTTTGTATGTTGTTATGTATGCCCATAGTACTGCAGGTCTCTTTTCATCCCAGTTGTCTTTATTAGTATTACATATTTTTGTCAATATTTTTGTTAATGTTTTGTTGAATGCTTCAATTGCTCCATTAGACTAAGGATGGTATGATGTACTCTGACGGTGGTCGATTTGAAATTGGTCGGTTAGGTTTTTGATAGTTCTATTGATAAAGTGTGTTCCCTGGTCGCTAATTAGGGTTAGTGGACATCCAAATCGGGTGATAATATTTTCATAGATAAATTTTGCAGCTATTTCACTGGAACATGTGTCGACTGGTACGGTCTCTTCCCATTTGGTTACATACTCAACTGCAGTTATTATGTACCTTGCACCTGTTCTTTTTGCTGGTATGGGAAATGGTCCTATAAAGTTGATAGCCCATACTTCAAAAGTCAATCTTGGTTTTACGGATATCAATGGAATTTCTACGCTAGGCAGGGGTCCTCCTAGGTGTTGACATCGGTGACATTGGCTTACAAAATTTTTGCAATATTTGTGAAGCGTCGGCCACCACAACCCTGATTGTTGGATCTTCTTTGCAATTTTTTCTGCTTGGAAGTGTCCTCTAGCAGGTCCGTAATGTGCTTCATGCATGATATCGTGTCTTTCATGTTCCAGTACACACCTCCTAAGGATGTCGTCCAAGCCCATCTTGTACAAGAATCCATTTATGATGCTATATGGGGCAGCTTTCATGGCTAGAATGTGTTTCTTATTTGTACTCATACCTTCTTGTGCTTGTCCAGTCTCTAAGAACTGTGTTATTTCCTCTAATTCTATTGGGGCTGCTTCTATTCAAAATAGATGTGCATCTGGTAAGTCATCATCGACTCCTGTCGGTTACTCTCCTGTGTCGATTCGGGATAAGTGGTCGGGACCGACATTTAACTTACCTGGTTGGACAACGACTTCGAATTCAAATTCTTGGAATAGAAGTAGCCATCGACAAATTATTTCATGGTGTAGTGGTTTGTTGATGAGCTATTTTAGTGCTTGGTGGTCAGTATCAAATAAAAATGGATTAGCTAGTAGGTAGTGTCGATATTTTTGTAGTGCGAAGACCATTCCTAATGCTTCTCTTTATGTTGTTGAGTAGTTTCTTTCAGCTTTGTTTAGTTTTTTGCTACTGTAAACTGTTGGATAATACATTCCATCATCTCCTGGATGAGTTAGGATTTCTCATGTTGCTAGGCCTGATGTGTCAATGTGGACATGGAATTTACTCGACCAGTTTGGAAACCTTAGGATGGGTGCTTCGACTAGTTTTCTTTTTAATTTTTCAAATGATAAATGGCATTCTTCTGTCCAGTCGAACTCTTTATCTTCCCCTAGTAGTTCTTATAGTGCATAGGTCATATCTAAATAATATCTTATGAATTTTCGGTAATATCCTGTATGACCCAGTAACACTCTAACTTGTTTTGAGTTCACTGGTGGTTTTAAGTCGAGGATAAATTTTATTTTTGCAAAGTCAACCTTAATACCTTCTTTACAGACAATGTGCCCTAATAATATTCTTATGGGGGTCATAAATATGCACTTCCTGATGTTCAAAGATAGTTGAATTTGTCGACATCTCTCCAACATAAGCCTGAGCCATTTGCAATGATCTTTTAACATGGAGTATATTTTCCAATCATCAAAATATACTGCCATGGTTTTGTAAATATATTCTTGGAATGTTTTGACCACAATTCTAGAGAATATCGTAGGTGCATTCTTTAATCCAAAAGGCATAACCTTATAAGCAAATGACCCAAATTCACATACAAATGTTGTCTTTTTCTGATCTTCTTTAGCTATTGGTACTTGGTTATAACCTGAGAATACATATGTAAATGAGTAGCATTCATGTCCTGTGACCTCATTTAAGATCTCATCTGCATAAGGAGTTGGAAATGGGTCTGTTAGTGTTGCTTTATTAAGCTCCCTGAAGTTGACACAAATTCTTAGTTTGGTCGGGTCATGTTTTTTAGGTTGAACAACCATTGGACTTGCCCATTCTGATTGGTCAATAGGGTAGATGATGCCTGCTGCAAGCATGTTATCACTATCTCCTTGTATTTATGAGCTAGCTTATATGGTATTTTCTTTACATGTCGAACATCAGGTTTAGTGTCAATTTTCATTTCGCCCATTTCATGGACTAAACCTTTGAGGTCTTTATAATCTCTGGCAAATACATCCTAGAACACTTTTAATAGGTTCACTACTTCTATTGTTTTCTCTTCACTCCAGTAGTCTCCAATCTTTTCCATTTTTGGTCAGTCATCATTTAAGATGTTCAATTCTCTAGTTTTGACTTTAGCATCTAGCCATTTTGGGGCTTTGGATTCATTGATTGGTCAACTTCCTTCCTTAAAATGTGAGAATGTGGTAGGAAAGTCGACTGCATTCATTCGGTCGGTATCCTCTTTGTCAGTTGTTTCAACTTTGAGTATTGTGTGGATAGGTTTGGTCGTTTCGGCATGATTGGGTTTCCATCTAAAGCTTTTCCCTTCTGTCTTTTCATTTTCCAACTGTATTCGTGTTGACTGTGGTATTGTCCTGGTTTGTATATTGTTACAGTTCCTTGTCTGTCAGTTATCTTTTAAGGGTTTGTTTTCGGTCGGCTATATAAATTCTTTAATCTATTTTGTTGGTGCGACCAAATTCTCATCTTGTGGTATAAAGTTGAAATATTTAATGAAATTTTCTCTGAGTTCATGCCATAGGAATGTTTCACCTCAAGCTTCTTCCATTTTATACCATTTTTTTGGTAAGTCAAAGAGGGTTGATGGAAATAGGTGTGGCCATGCACATTCATCTTTGTACCCAAGTCGTTTCCATTCTTGTACACATGTCCTTATATGGTCTTATGGATTCTGACCTTGAATGAATGTAGGTATTTGGACTTGATTAGTTAGTTTTTTCCCTCCAAATATTTCTATGAAGAAATTTGAAGTTGCAGTCCATGTTTGCATTCTTGACTGATGTGTATCCCACCATCTAGCAACTTGGCCTGTAAAAGTCTCTACTAGGATTTGAAGTCGGCCATGTTCACCGATGTTTTTGGATACTTGTTCTATGTGCATGACTGATGATTCTCTTTCTTTATATTTTGGTATTTGTGTAGTGTTTGCATCTATTGGTTTTAGAGTAGGGTATTCCCTAAATTTCTTTTAAATATTTTTGGGACAATGGACACTATGAAGCACTGTTGGGTAGACTTTTTTTGTACTTTTTGGATAGTCCAGCACCCTCTTGCTTGTGTTTTGTAATTCTCGACTTCCCAATCATATAATTCTATATCTGAATTATATCCGACTGAGTCTTGGTTGCCTAAATAAAGTTCTCCATAGATATTAGGTTCTGTATAATCTTCATTGTTTTGTATCTAATAGAGTTGTCGAATGTCGGCTTCTTCATTGATAGGTTCAGTCCAAGGTTCTCCTTGGGATGGATGAATAGGTACAATGACTTTTTGTTCATTTCCTTTCAATTTTATTCTTTCCTTGTCTAGGGATATCGATGCTTTCATATTTCTACCCCAAGGTCAACCTACTAATGTTGGGAAGGAACTGGATCCTTCCTTAGGGTCAATAATTTCAAAGTTGACTTTGGTCGATATTACTTTTATTGTTGTGTCAACATTTTTCCATACTCCAATAGGTTCAATTAGGCCTTGGTCAGTTAATTTCAGGTATATACCTAACTCATATAGTCGAGGTCTACCTAGTTGTTCCCAAGTATCATGAGTCATGATGTTTACTTGTGATCCGAAGTTGAGCACAACTTGTCGAACATGGTACCCTTCGATTTCTAGGTTGACAAGTGGGTCGGCATCACTTTTATCTTTTTTATTTAGACTGCAGATATTCTTTGTTTGTTTTTTGGTGTTGTTGTGCTTTATTTCATATAGCAAGTCAATGAACTGAGATATTGAGTTGTCTTGCTGTAGTAACTGTATTAATTATTTTACTATGTTATGTTGATTGTTATTAGCCTCTTCCTGTTGAGCAAATTCGTTAAATACATTGGTTGCATCTTTATATATCTGTTTTTCTTTAACTGGATCAGGGTAGATATTTTTTTCTTTTATTTTACTTATTCGTGGGTTATCACTTCTTGTTTTTGTCCCTTGTCGGGTTACGATATGCAAATTCTTTGTATTTATTACATCATTTTTTTTGAACACACGACAAGACATTAACATTTTTCTTTTTATTTATCTTTTCCAGCATAGTAGGGAAATCCTCTAATGAGTGATCCCCTACTTCGCAACTAGTACAAAACTTGAGGCCAGTTCTGTCCTTGTATGGACAGTCTGCATACCGGTGTCCCTCTTTATAACATGTAAAGCATTGGATGGACCGACGTGGTCAGTTGTCTCAATTTCCAGCGAATCGACCTCGACCTCCATAGCCTCCATGTCCGTTGTCATACCACCGCTCATATCTTTGACCTTCATATCTTTGATTGTTCTGATCGTTTGATGCGTTGTTTTGCTCATTATTTTGTGCAACTACATTGGTCTGATAGACTGAATGATAATTCTGTCGATTCTTCAGGTTCAAATGGCAATCAGTCGTGGCATGATTTTTAGTTTCACAGATTGCACACCAAGATTCCTTTCCATTCTTCATGTTGAACGGGAAATTTTTTGTCGAATGGTCTCCATGCTCTTGGAAAATGTCGCAAAAACTCTTTGTCTGTATGAATCAAACATCCTGTCGACTGATGTCCTATCGACAGTTTTCTTTAGAATGTCCAGCCTATGAGCACTTCATGCACTAGATATCCTAACTTTTGAGGTTTAATTATTTTAATGACTTCTGTACGATATCAAGTTGTTCTTCTATTCTGTGATCAGTGGAGTATGCTAGGATATCCTCATCCATTTCTACTTGGAGAGATTTTGTAAGCGCATATTCGTATGACTTGAATGTTTCCAGACTTATGTGTCGGTGAATTTTCTATGATAAACCTACAAGAAACCACTGAATTAATAATTGTTCATCAATAACATAGTCCAACTGGCTAAGAAGGTCTTTCCATTGTTTATCGTAATCATGGACAGTTTCTCCTGGCTTATGTGACGTTGTCTTTAGCTTCTTTGCTACCAGATGTTTTGCATCTGGAGTCTTAAAAAATCATAGGAATTGCACTTTGACCTCGGCTTTGGTTGCTCAGGGGGTTATCTCGGAAAAGGTCATGTACCAATTTAATGCCCTTTTCCTCAAGGCACCAGTGAACTATGCCATCTTCCTGTCTTCCTTCGTAACTTGGTTAGCCTCCCAAGTCGACTCACAGACAAACCAGTGTCATCTGGGGTCCTCATCACCCTCATATAGAGGAATGTGTGCTGACCTGTGACCCATGTCGAAGTCACTGTCACTGTCGAAAGGTGGTGGTGGTGGGGATGGTGGTGGGGGTAGTGGGGTTATTTGCTTATTCATCTCTGCGAAACTTTCGTCAACGGAGCTCTCATTCCCGTCGGTTGTTTTAGTTGTCATCTCCTCTTCGACCAGCAGTCGGTTGGTGTCAACCTCTTCTGTCGATGTCCCACTACAATTATTTGTCCATAGTTCTGAATGTTATGTGTTCTCCAAAGCTGTATTTGGCAGGGGGGTGCTCCTTCATGTGTCAGTAAAAGTAAGTGGACACTTTGGTTGGAGGGTACCGCTTGAAGTGTAATCCAATTTCCTTCTTCTGGTTGATGGATAATTAGATGTATTCCAATGTATGTCTCATCGTCTAGTTGACTCCATATACCAAAGTCACCAGCTCCTAGTCTGAGGTCCTCTTCGACAATGGCTTGTATCTGGGTACGCGGATCCGTCTGAGATAGAGGTTTTACTTCCTAGGGAACTTCTAATTGGAAAGTTTCTCACTGCTCTATCCACAATTCTTCTTCCATAGGGGATGCCTCTTCTTCCATGTCTTCTTCTTATCGATCATGACCTGACGCTAGTGGATCTCTTTCCTGGTTAGTCTCCCTAGTACTCATTCCTCTCTGCAGCACTATGGCTCTTTCTCTTCTTTCTGCCCTTCTTTGTATCCTCTTCTCCATTTCCATTTTCTGGAGGTCCGTTGTACCTTTGTGTGACACTGTCCTCTCAATTTCCCTTTTAGACTGTCTTCTCATTACTGGTAATTGGTATCTCCTTTAGTCGACTAGAATCCACTCCATTTTATCCCAACATATGACCAGCTACCCCCCCATAGGCTACCCGATGCTTTAGAAAGCCTGGATAGTTCTGTTTACTTGCTAAGGAAATATTCCCACTTCCTTTCAGCAATGAATTTTTCCCACCTCTTTTTCTTTTCCGCCCAGTTAAGGTTTAATGGCGGTCCGCAAAGTGATGGACGAGGTTCAACTATATGACCTACTCCTTATTCGATCAGAAACTTAAACAGCAAGGTCGGTAAGGAACACAAAAACTGCTCGATGAGGTCTGTGTAGAATTTCTTCTTGATGGTTTCCACCGAATTCCTTTCTTCTACTGCTTGTTCCTCACAGAATTCGTCGGCGATCTTTTTGAAGCACTCCGACAATTTTGTTCTTCCCCCGTGAATCAGTTTTTCTAGCAACTATCGATCTTTAGTCCCTTCCAGCTTTTTTCATCCAGGAGTTTCTTCAGAAGTTGGGGCACTGATTCTACAAACTTCTCATGTGTCTCTGTAAAGAATCTTTGTTTTATTTGTACAGTCGTCAATCAGTTTCTTCATGCATAGTTCTGCAAATAATTTTCTACTTTACACTCCCACCAGTCCTTAATCTCCTATTCTGATATCATCTACTTGCATACATCTTAGACATGTACTACTGGCAATGGAACCAATGTTGTAATCTCACAGATCACATAGGGTTACCAATAATACATACTAAAACATACATACATAACAGAGACAAGAGATAAGAACAAGTAGATAGAATAACAAATTATATTAACATGAGAGGGTCCATAGAATATAGAGAATTGAACCAAGTTCTCATCTGGCTCAACAGCCTAATATATATGAATTATAAAACGATTACAAATAACTACCTGTCGGTTCGCTCAACCGACATGACCTTAGGTGGCCGACCTAATCTCTAATTAGTCGGCTAACCAACTTAGTTGGATGATCGACTAAGTCGGCTATTATTCAACATACTGACTTGCTCCTCCAACAGTAAGATAAACTTTGTCGGGAGGTTTATTGCAAACTTTTCTAAGTTAGTAAAACACATAACTTCTATGTTGAGGAAGGAAGCTGAAATCAAATTGACAGAAAATGAAAGAAACTCTTTTGAAGCCATCAAGAAGGCTATCATGGAAACTCCCACTCTAATTAGTCCAGACTATACCAAGAGATTCTATATTTTCTCCTTTGATTTCTATGATACAGTGGAAACAATTTTGTTATAGAAAGATGATGAAAGTCTTGATCGCCCCATTGCTTTTTTAAGCAAAACATTGAGGGATGTTGAACTGAAGTATGATCCTATTAAAAAACAAGCTTATTCTCTTATTAAGTCATTGAAATCTTTTAGAATTTATATTCTACACACAAAGGTCATTTCCTATGTCCCTTTAGCTTCTGTGAAGGATGTCTTAACCCAGCTTGACATTGATGGCAAGAGAGCCAAATGGATTGAAAAGCTAATTGAGTTTTACATAGAAGTAAATCCCACCAATCTATTCAAATGCCAAGGCCTAGCTAAGCTCATGGATGAAGAAAACTGTGATCTACCAGGCATGAATTCCATTGGTATAAGTTCAGCAAACTTGCAAACAGAGGTAGCAACAGAAGAGCGGCATGATAGTCAGTAGGTGGCTAAGAATTTATCCTCATGTGAGTGGTACTCAGGTATTATTCATTTTTTGCAAAATTTAGAAGTTCCCCCTGATCTTAGCATGACTCAAGTACGGGCTCTTAAGCTTAAGTCTGTTAAATTTTGCATAGTTAAAAATCGGTTGTATTGAAAAGATCCTTCTGGTATTTTGCTGAGATGTTTAGATAAAGAAGAGTCAGTTCAAGTCATGCATTAGTTCCATTCAAGCATATGTGGAGGCCATCATTAATGGAAGAATACAGCCCACAAGATTCTAAGGGCTGGGTACTATTGGCCTGTTCTTTTCTCTGATGTGTGTACCTTTGTGAAAGCTTATGACAAATGCCAAAGATTCATAAGAAAGCAGCATCTCAAATATTTACCCCTTAGACCTATTGTAGTGAATGGCCCTTTCCACCAGTGGGGTATTGATTTCATAGGTGAGATTAATCCTTCATCAAGTGGTCAGCACAAGTGGATCCTAGTAGCCATTGATTATTTCACCAAGTGGATAGAGGTAGTCCCCACAATGAATTCCACTCACCAAGTCATCATGAAGTTTCTATATGAAAACATCTTTATCAAATTTGGCTGCCCAGAAAGGCTAGTGACTAATAATGCACCAGCTTTTAAATTCGGTGCATTGGTTAACATGTGTGAGTCAATGGGCATTCAATTGGTGCATTCTACTTCCTACTACCCTCAAGGAAATGGCCTTGATGAGTCCTCCAATAAAAGCCTAGTTAGAATCATCATAAAACTATTGGAGAAGAATCAGAAGAGCTGGGATTCTAAACTAAAGTTTGCACTTTGGGATGACAGAGTGACCAACAAAAAAATCTATAGGGACTTCTCCTTTTAAGTTGGTTTATGGTACTGATGCTATTTTCCCCATTCAGCTGGTTCTACCAGTAGCAAATTTATTTCAGGAGGAAATAGATGAACCAAATGACATGGTAAGAAGAATGCTTGATTTGGTTGAGCTGCAGCAAGTCAAAGAATAGTTGGTGGAGAATTCAGAAGCTCACCAAAAGAAGATAAAAAGTATTTTTGACAAGAAGGAAAAGGTGGATAGTTTTTAGGTTGGAGCCTAGGTTCTAAAATGCGATGATGTCAAGAAAGACAAGGGAAAGGACAGTAAATTTGATTCTCTATAGATAGGACCTTTTATGATAACTCAAGTGCAACAGAACAACACTTTAAAATTGCAAAGTCTAGAAGGTGAGGAGATTTTTGATGGCCCAGTCAATGGGTGATTTCTGAAACTCTATTTTATCTAAGGATTCAAAGCCTTGTCATTGTAAATATCATTTTTGTTTTTGTTTTTGCAAAATAACTCCATGCCCAATGGAACACTAGAAGATAGTTTTAATCTTTGTTTTTCAGGAAAGGCATTTGGTTTGTGGTTCTTGGAACCTCACAAGGAGGTTTCCATCCCCGAGTAGGAGCCAGATGTTATCTCCTAAATAAATTAGTCCTTAATAAATTAGATTTAGAAAAATTATTTTGTATAGTGATAGGAAGTCAAAAAACATTTTTGAACATTTTAAGGCTCATTGTGAGAGCTTTGGGTGTTTGATAAAGTATGAAACACTTTGGACTCTATTTTCCTAATGAAAAATTGAAGCTCAACTTTTGGTGGCTTAGGCGAACATCTCAACTGATCATTAGCCACCAAATATCCCATCTTTCGATATCTTAGAAATAAATTTTGACGCTATTTTAGCCACCAAAATCGCAAGGAATTTAAAATAGTTGGCACATCAATCACACTCGGCAACCGTCAGCATGAAAAGTGCTAGCATCAATCCATTAATAACAGAAAATACAGGATCTGCAGCCAATCATGAGTTGGTAAGAGGTGTCATTATGAAATTCAGGTGACCTATCTAAGCCCAAACCCTCTCTTCCCTACACATGTCCCATGTTTGTGATTTAATTACCATGAGCATTGTGTTTCCAAATCAAATGATTACGTTACCTGCACTTGCTAGTTTGCGGGTCTCATCAAACTACACCATCAACTTGTTCAAATCACAATTTCCAATTAAATCCCTCAAAATCAAGACCCCCCCTTCTTAATTCATTTCTCATTCCTTGCGTGTGTCCTCACTAATCCAAGATTCCCTAAATCCCGTGTTGTAATTGTCTTCTCTAAGGTTCTAATTTTCAAATTTGCAGGTGCAAAAGAACAATCCAAGAAATGAAGAGAGGAGGACCTGCCCTACGAAAGGAACTGGGTGATATTGGATACCTAGAATTACACCCATAGGTATGTCAGTTGTTCAAGGACGCAGGCTGCTATAGGTTTTGTGAAAAAATTAAAGGATCTCATCAGCAAGTGGAAGAATCCTTTGCTCTCACATTTGATGGCTCAAAAGAAGTAATTGGTAGAGAAGAATTCCAGGTGGATGAAGCTCTGATAATTGAAGTGACAGAGTTTCCAAGGACTGGACAAAGATGCTTTAAGACCACTGTCACAAATAACGTATAATTCAGGTCTTACATGAAACTTGAGCACAAAAACATTGTATGGAAGAAGAGCATCCCTACATCCTAGCTTGAGGGAAAATGGCAGCACCTGTTGAAGTCAATTCTGGTTTACATAACCTGTGAGGGAAGGTATAATAGGGTAATGATATACCGTGGATATACCATTTCAAATTAACAAATCACTTCACTGGAAGGAGCCCCTTGAATATACCTTGTTACCTCTACAAAATCCTGACTAAAATGGCTCATCAAGTTAGATCCAAGCCAACCAAGATTGCAGGCAGGTTATCCCATCATGGCTTGATCAAGCTAATTGTTTTTGAGCTGCTGCAAAGAAGGAACGTTTCCTCGATATACTTCCTGTTCTAGAACAAATTTGAGATAGATTTGAAGCCAGAGGACAAAAGCAAGTCTTCTTTAAAGAAGTCCTCCACTCCCAGAAGTGGTAAGAGGAAGAGGAGAGCCTTCTCTCCAATTGCAGTGATCAAGCCTCTCTATCTTCTAAGACTAAGGAGGCCAAAAGGAACCTGTATTTCAGTGAGAAGATAGAGAAAGAGGAGGCTTCAACACAAGACAAAAATGTCCTCAACCTGCCATATTCTGATTCTAAGGATGAAGAAGAACACGGAATTAACCTAGCAAATCAGGTTGCAGTAGGGCATGAGGATCTTCCCTCACCTACACCAAAGGAAGATCAAGGTGAACAAGTGGCAAAGGCTTCATCTAGCAAACCTAGATCCCAGAAGATCGACCAGCTACTAAGGCAGGTGTATGAACTAGAAGTTCTGGAGAGCGAAATCAAAAGAACCAATGGAAGATTAACCAAAAGGAATGCTAAATTGTATGACTCTCTTCAGGAAATAAAAAGGAAGTATACCAAGATGTGTTAATGTATATGTAACTTCAGAATGTATTTCACTTGTATTTCTTATATATTGTAACCCGATGTTTATTCTGGGATGTACTTGAGTTATGTCATGCCTCGATGTTCCTATAGAGAAGGTCTATCATGTAAACAAGTCATGTCAAGTCATTGTGGGTAACCATCCTATTGTCTAAGGGTTAAAGTCCCCGCAGTTCCAGGGCACTAGGGTTATTAGACTCTCCTAGTAGAGGTCGGCCCTGGTAGGGTTTTAGTCATGTCAGGATTAGTATAAATAGAGAACTAGATTCTCTATTTATCACACAACTCATACACACTCAAGTGTAGTGCATAGTTGAGGAAGGGAAGACACTGGGGCTAGACAAGAAGAAGGTTACTGCTGTCAGGAGATCACTTACTGTTTTGGGGGTTTTCTATTTTGGTGTTGATTCTATCTCTGAGGAAGTTGTGGGGTTTTCACCATTTATGGTTTCCCCAAGGATAAACACTATGTTCATTGTCTC
Organism: Pseudotsuga menziesii; assembly: GCA_001517045.1. Classification (NCBI taxonomy): domain Eukaryota; kingdom Viridiplantae; phylum Streptophyta; class Pinopsida; order Pinales; family Pinaceae; genus Pseudotsuga; species Pseudotsuga menziesii. The sequence goes on along the minus strand of LPNX011230958.1, from coordinate 257,864 downwards.
TTGTGTTTGATTTCTTTGCTTTTTATTCTCTCATTAAATATTGTAATATAATGCTAGCTTAATGATGAAATTCTAACATGGTATTAGAGCTAACCTGAGAAGAAGACACTGTGCAGCTGCGGGAACTAGGGATTCCTAGTTTGTGGATCTTCCTCCACATATTTTCAGAAAAAGTAAGGTGGAATAACTCTCCTCCTTAGGGTGCATATTTCTGTCGAAGCAGAATCCAATTCTGAGGTTTTTCAGTTTTGGACCCAACACTGCTGCCAAAAATTAGGTCTTTTCACAGAAGAGGAATTTTTTAGTGAGCCCAATCCTGGACTAATCTCCTCCCCAAAATCGAAGTTAGGGATAAATTTCAAGGAATTTGGGTGGACATATCTCCAAAAAAGCAAAACCCTAATTTGCTACTAAACCAGCACTGCAGGATTTCAGCTCCAAATCTAGATCCGACATCTTGACCTGGTAAGATATAAATCTTTTGTATTTCCATTTGAGGTTCCCAGTTTAAGATGTCTCATCATACCAAGCTTGATGAAAAGCTTGAGGGAGCTGATAACTTCCAATCTTGTAAGTATAGGATCTCCTTGGTCCTGGAAAAGAATGAGTTGGACTCCTATATCAATGAGGAGGTTCCAGTTCCAGAGGGAGATGAGGCTAAGGCCTTGCATAAGAAGAAGTTGGTTATGGCAAAGAGAATCATTGTTGATTCTATCAAGGATCATCTCATACCACAGGTGTCCTCCCTCAAGACACCTAAAGCTATGTTTGATGCCCTAACCAAATTTTTTGAAGGGAAGAACATAAACAGGAAGATGACTTTGAGAAACCAATTGAAGAATGTGAAGATCCAAAATGCTGAGACTATTCAGTCTTACTTTACAAGGGTTTCTAAGCTCAAGGAGCAGCTAGAAGCAGTAGATGAAGAAGTGGAAAATGCATAGATTGTGATGACCACCTTGAATGGTCTCCCTAGATCATGAGACTCTTTCATTCAAGAAATATGTGCCAGAAAGAAGTTATTCAAGTTCAGCAGACTATGGGAAGACGCTCGGATAGCAGCTTGAGAAGAAAATATGGGTAGTGAAGATCAAGCTCTCATAGTTCACTCTAAGAAAAACAGGAGGATAAATTATCACTCCAAAGGTAAGATCTCACACTCTAGAAAAGATCTGAATAATATTAGATGTTACACATGTGATGAGAAAGGTCACATATCCAAATTCTTCCCTAACAAAAGAAATCTAAGGAAGAAGGGAAATCAGAGAAGACATCATGCCCATGCTATAGAGGATGATGAACCTTCCACAAAGAGAAACAAACAAGAGAGTGATGGCTCTTCAAGCGAGGATGAATATGTTCTAATATCCACTCTCATGGGAACTGTTTCACATGGAAGCAATGATTGGCTTATAGACAGTGGTGTTTCCAAGCACATGAAGAGATTCAAAGAATCATTTGTGAAGCTATCTGAACATGAGTCACCTCACAAGGTAAAACTTTGGGATGACTACCAGTATCCATTAAAAGGTAGTAGTGAATCCTTCTATAAACTAGAATGTTGAAAGTCTTTGAAGATGAAGAATGTATTATTTGTTCCAGGACTAAAGAAGAACCTCCTCTCCATATCTGCATTGGATGCAAAAGGAATGAGGGTTGATTTTGTAGATGGCCAAGTTCTTATGTCACCAAAGGGAAAGACTTTTGATGATGCAATCATGATTGGAGATCAAGAAGGAGGTCTATACAAGTTGAAGGGCCAACTAGATCAAGATTTGGTTCATGACATAGTAGAACCAAATGAACTTTGGCATAGAAGGATTGCACATGTACATTATAGAGCACTACCACTTGCAAGCAAAGCTGTTGAAGGTCTTCCAGAAATTCAAGCAAAACATGAAGGGGTCTGCAGAGGATGTGTGAAAGGAAAGAACACAAAGAAGACATTTCCAAGCAGCGAGAACAAAGCAAAAGGAATCTTGGAAATTATCCACTCTGATGTATGTGGACCAATGTCATCAAGCTCGATAAGCAGGTATGTGTACTATGTTTCTTTTATTGATGACTTTTCTAGGAAGACATGGATTTACTTCATGAAGAATAAAGATGAAGTGTTTAGCAAGTTCCAGGAATTCAAATCCTTGATCGAGAACCATACTGAAAAGAAGATCAAGACTTTTCGATCAGACAATGGCAAAGAATTCACTTCAAATGAGTTCAAGGAACTATGTAAGGACTCGGGGATTAAGAGGGATTTGTCCACTCCTTACAATCCACAACAAAATGGGGTTGTAGAGAGGAAGAATAGAACTATCATGGAAGCTACAAGAGCTATGCTTCATGATCAAGATCTTCCTATGCATCTTTGGGAAGAAGCAGCTAGAATAGCAGTGTATGTACAGAACCATACTACACATAGAGTACTCAAGAACAAGACTCCTGAAGAAGTCTTCTCCAGCAAGAAACTAGAAGTCAGCCATCTCAGAATATTTGGTTGTCCTGTGTACATACACATTCCAAAAGAGAAGAGAAAAAAATTAGATCCTTCAGGAAAGAAGGGTATATTTGTGGGATACTCTGAAAGCTCGAAGGCTTACAAAATATACTTCCCAGGGTTCAAAAAGATTGACATCAGAAGGGATGTAACATTTGACAAAGATTCAGCCTACATCAAATCCAAAAAGAAACCTACTGAAGAACCTGAAGAAGCAAAATCTCCCTGAATTCATGATACAATCATGAACGAATAAAATCAAGAAGAAGATCGAGAATTTGAAGAACCATAAAGACCTATAGATCCACCACAGGAGAAGAATCCTCATAATAGGAAACCTACTTGGGTACGAGAGATTATCCAAGGTGCGAAAAGATATGGGGTTCCAGAAGAGAATCTCAGAGAAAGAAAGAGGACCAGATCTATTCCAATTATGTAGCTTTACTATGTGACTTCATTGATAAAGAACCTTCCAAATATGAAGAAGCGGCAGAATGAAAAGAATGGAAGGATGCGATGATTGAAGAGTATCAATCAATCATGAATAATGATGTTTGGGATGTTGTCCCAAGACCAGAAGGGAAGTCAGTTGTAACTTCCAAATGGATCTACAAGATCAAGCATGCTACAGACGATAGCATTGAAAAGTATAAGGCAAGACTTGTGGCTCGGGGTTTCTCTCAGAAAGAAGGAATAGACTATGAAGAAACCTTTGCACCTGTAGCCAGATACACTTCCATCAGATCGGTACTTTCTCTAGCTGCAGTCATGAAATGGAAGATACACCAAATGGATGTCAAGACTACTTCTTAAATGGTGTAGTAGAAGAGGAAGTGTATGTGGAGAAGCCACTCGGTTTTGAGACACATGATAGAGAGTCTCATGTGTGTAGACTGAAGAAAGCCCTATACGGTTTGAAACAGGAACCCAGGACATGGTATGGAAGAATTGACAGCTTTCTATCCATTTTGGGATTTACTAAGAGTAAATCAGATTCCAACCTTTACTACAAGGTGGAATATGGCAACCCGGTGATACTTCTATTATACATAGATGATTTGTTTGTGATAGGTATGGATGGGTTGATTGCTGGTACGAAGAGAAAGCTTCCTGTTGAGTTCGAGATGAAGGACTTGGGAATGATGCATTATTTCCTAGGTATGGAGGTGTGGCAGACTACAGATGGAATCTTTCTTAGACAAGGAAAGTATGTAGTAGAGATTCTGAAGATATTTGGGATGATGGAATACAAGGCATTAACCACACCTATGGAATCAAACCTAAAGCTATTGAGTGATGCTTCATCAGAGACAGTTGATTCCATGATGTATCGTCAGATGATTGGGTCCTTGATGTACCTGATGAACACGAGACCAGATATTTTCTTTGCTGTGAACACCTTGAGCCAATACTTGACAGATCCAAGACATGTTCACTTGACTGCTGCAAAGTATATTCTAAGGTACTTGAAGGGTATAGTTGATTATGGGCTCAAGTATAGGGCTGATCAAAGGATTAACCTGGAGGGTTATGTTGATTCAGATTAGGCAGGCAGTGCCATCAATAGGAAGAGCACTTCAGGGTGTTGCTTCAGTATGGGATCAAGTGTGATCTCATGGTTTAGCAAGAAGCAATCCTGTGGCACTGAGTACAACTGAAGCAGAGTATGTTGTATCCTTTTTAGCTAGTTGTGAGGCAGTATGGCTGAGGAAGCCACTGTCTGATTTATTTGATCTCTAGTTAGATGCTACTTGTATATACTGTGACAACCAAAAATGTGTAAAGTTGTCAGAGAATCCAGTATTCCATGACAAGTCGAAGCATAATGAGATCAAGTATCACTATATCAGGGATATGGTGCAGAGAGGAGTAGTGAAGCTCCAGTATGTTGCGACAGACGAACAGATAGCTGATGTGTTGACTAAGCCATTGGCTAGGGTAAAGTTTGAGTACTTCAGGGAGAAGCTTGGTGTTCTCCATATCGAGGTTCCTCCCAAGAGGAAGTGATGTGTCCATGCTGAGCCCTTCTGACATGGTGAGAGGATTAGTTCCTTCCATGATCAGATGTAAGTGTTATGTCATTCTAACATGGTGAGAGGATTGGTTCCTTCCATGGTCGGATGTAAGAGTTGTGACATGGTGAGAGGATTGGTTCCTTCCATTGTCAGGTATATGTGGATGCCACATCTAGCATGAAAAAGGGATGGCTTTGTGAAGACACATCTAGTATGAAAAAGGACTAGCTCTGTGTAGATGGCACATCCAACATGAAAAAGGGCCGGCTCTGTGAAGACACATCTAGTATGAAAAAATACTAGCTCTTTGTAGATGGCACATCCAGCATGAAAAAGGGTTGGCTCTGTGAAGGCTCATCTAGTATGAAAAAGGACTAGCTCTGAGTAGCTGCCACATTTGGTATGAAAAAGGACCAGCTCTGTGATGCCTCATCTGGTATTAAAAAGGACCATCTTTGTGATTCCTCATCTAGTATGGAAAAGGACCAGCTCTGTGATGCCTCATCTAGTATGAAAAAGGACTAGCTCTGAGAAGGCTCATCTAGTATGAAAAAGGACTATCTCTGAGTAGCTGCCACATCTGGTATGAAAAAGGACCAGCTTTGTGATGCCTCATCTGGTATGAAAAAGAACCATCTCTATGATTCCTCATCTCGTATGAAAAAGGACTATCTCTGAGATGATACATCCAGTATGAAAAAGGACTGGCTCTGCAGAGGTTCCTATGACGAGAAGAATCAAGAAATAGCACATGTGATGATGCCCAGTGATGATACAGATCTAGTGATGATGATCAAGATCCAATGATGATGATCCAACAGAAATGATCCAAATCCAGTGATGATCCAGATCTAGTGATGATGCCCAGTGATGATCCAGATCCAGTGATGATGTCCCATGATGATCCAGATCCAATGATGATCCAGATCCGATGATGAAGATGAATTGAAGATGAATATGACTTGAAGATGAAGAATAATTGAAGATGACGAGGACTTGATGATGATCCGGAAGATACAGAGAAGAAGAATTGTGCTGAAAATTGTGTCAAAAGAATACCTTCCTAGTTAAGAGGGAGTGTTGATGTATATGTAACTTCAGAATATATTTCACTTGTATTTCTTATATATTGTAACCCGATGTTTATTCCAGGATGTACTTGAGTTATGTCATGCCCCGATGTTCCTATCAGGAAGGTCTATCATGTAAACAAGTCATGTCAAGTCATTGTGGATAACCCTCCTATTGTCTAAGGGTTAAAGTCCCCGCAGTTCTGGGGCACTAGGTTTATTAGACTCTCCTAGTAGAGGTCGGCCCTGGTAGGGTTTTAGTCATGTCAAGATTAGTATAAAAAGAGAACTGGAGTCTCTATTTATCACACAACTCATACACACTCAAGTGTAGCACATAGTTGAGGAAGGAGAAGACACTGGGGATAGACAAGAAGAAGGTTATTGCTGTCGAGAGATCACTTACTGTTTTGGGGCTTTTCTATTTTAGTACTAATTCTATCTCTGAGGAAGTTGCGGGGTTTTCACCATTTATGGTTTCCCTAAGGATAAACACTGTGTTCATTGTCTCTTGTGTTTGATTTCTATGCTTGTTATTCTCTTAGTAAAGATATTAATATAATTCTAGCTTAATGATGAAATTCTAACAAGATGGAGGAAAGTAATTTCAGGTTAATGAAAGAAAACACTAGGCTCTACAGGAAAATCAGGCTATCAAAGTTGCAGATAAGGAATTCAAGTCCTCAGTCTCAAGCACACTAGAAGCTGGAAACCCTAGTAGAGGTAACAATGTGTCTTTGTGATCCAGAGGTAGCCAGTGATGCTGCTACCATCCCAAGCCCTATACAAGTTGCAGAGACACCAGAGGGTTAGCACTAAAGCTCTAAAGCATTAGGGTAAAGTGTGATTGCAATTTTTATTAAATTTTAAAAATTCGGGGTTTTTGGTGGCTTAGGAGAACACTGCAGCTATTCATTAGCCACTGAAAATAGAGCTTTCGGCAGCTTACAGGCTTAGAGGTTTGCTTCCCTAGCCACCGAAAGTGCAAAACAGTGCAGAGAAGCATATTTTTGCATAGAACCGACTTTTGCTGATCCAAACACCTCGAGAATGATTTATAATGTTGGAAAATAATTAAGGGCATAAATATTTAGGCTCTGTTTCAGTTTTGAAGGTGCCAGCGAGGTGAATTAGGTCACATATCCTACTTACTTTGATAAAGGGTGACTTGTTTGCCAAATGGCAAGTTCGAATTCTACTTCAGTTTCTACTACATATTTTAAAGAGTTTGAAGATCAGGATGATTTTTGGAGTTAGGGAGATTGATAATCAAGATATGAACTTTTCCTATTTTTTAGAAAATATTTATGACTGTCTATTTTTAGTAATTTCGATCCATTTTTCCAGGATCTAGAATAAATTTTGTAAAGGTGATAAATCCTGTGACTACTGTAGAAGAAATGGGTCGACTTTGGAGACTTTTTCATACTTGTACTCTCAGACTTCTCATTTTCATGCCAATGATATAAGCTTCTTTTTCCATTTATGTTCAAATTTCATTTTCTACCTTTCTATACTTGCACTTGAATGTTCATTTCATGTTTGCTCTGTTTGTCTAATGCCATATAGCTATCATCCTATATTTGTATTGATGAATTGAATAGTAAGTATCATTTACTTATTGTGATTAGCCATTCATATATGCTTTGCTTATGAGTCTGCTAGCATGATAAGAATTATGCATACATCCACCTTTTATCAACTCTCTAAACAGCAGTGGTTTAAATCCTTATCTATCTGAGTGTGTTTATGCATGTTTTAAATGAGTGAGTTTTGATTAAGTCATCCAACAAGATCCATATTACCCATCATTAAGAAAATACTAAAGTTAACAGGAATCTTCAAGCTGCAACCTAGAAGAGTTTCCTCGAGAGCTAACAAAATTCATACTGTATTTACAAGGGTCATTCAAATTAAAAAAAATTGTGTTGTGAAAGGTAAACTACATTTGATAATAGGATGATAGGACATATTTGACCTACTTAAGTCCAGTCCAATATATAGTTGGTGCCTCATCAAATTTATATTGGAGTCTAAGAAAAGAAAAATAGATAGTACATAAGATTTGAGAGGACAGTTGTAAGTGTTTATTTAGGTAAGTCTAATACTGGATTTTCCCTTCAACTTGTGCCAAACTTTACTAGTTCCATGCGAGAAATATGGTAATTTCCAGACATCCATCTAATTTCCAGCAAGTGTAGAAAGATATAATTTCACAAAACTAAAAATCTATAAATGAATGTCTACCCATTCATCATGCACTATTTATGAACTTGGCATCCACAATTACCCTATCATCTTTTAATATTCTGTGTGAAAAGAATTGTAGCCTGTGAGAGTCCTCGTGGCTTTAAGTGATGAACACTCTGCCTGTCTTGATTTTTCCATTGGTTATAATGTTCATGGGTAGGAAAAACTCAACAAGAAATCTCTGCTTGTCAGGATTATGATGAGTATTTTTTTTTCAACTATTTCACCAATTAACTTACTGATCATACTTATATTTTATTTCCTGAACTCTTGGAATACCCTCTCCAAAACTTCAAGGTCATCCTGTAGGAACACTAAGATCCTTCCATCGTCTTTTAGAAATTTTTTCTCTTTAATTTCTCTGATTTTATCCTCTGAGACTGATAACGTTTGTGGTCCATATAACTTGACAACCTTGAGGTTTTCATTTTCTTCTTCAATGGCTCAAATATCAAGTCTCCTATTAGAAGTGTGCTCTGTATCTCTATTTTTTTTCTCTAATAAATCCCCTTAAATACTGAGCAATAAATCAGTGCATTCTATTTTTTATACTTTTCCAGTTGCAATTTGGGGTTTACACTCACTTGATTCTCAAAATCTAACTCCTCCAGATCTTTAAGAATATTTCTAACATTTCCCATTTCAAACTATCTATTAACAGCATCTAGATGTTTTTCATTGATGTACCCTAGAGACTTTAGTTTTTCAAAATATGATTTAACACGATCACACTCAAATTTGAGATCTGAAATTTCACTTGCAAAGTCTTGTCCCTGCTTAATTTCTATTGCAAGTTGTTGCGCAAGTGTCTCTATTTCTGTAGTTTGTTGTTCATCTTGTCTCTCTAATGAGGCAAATTTTGTCTTGAGCTGGATAATTGAAGATTCAGTAGTTTGTAGATTTGCTCGAAGCCTTTCATTTTCTTCATAAACATTTACTGCATCATTGTCTGTAGAATGATTTGAACTCTACCATATTTCCATTCACCACTTGACCTTTCTGTTTGCCTCAAACATGTCAATGGTTGACTAATACTATTAATTGATTCTGGAGGCTTACAAATATGACTATGAGCTGAAAGAAGCCTTACTGTACCTTGATAACTTCCATGGTTTTTACTGTCAATTCATGAGTATCAGGCACCTCTTATCTTGTATCTGAAGGTGATATAACATCATCAACAACATAAACTCTATAGTTTCCATTTTCTTCACTACTTGGCTGTTTGGATGAGGTGTCTAGACCATCAGAACTCAAGTGTATTCCTGAGGTGGGATGGGACATGTCCTTGACATCATGGCCATCTACTTTCTGTTCAGTAGCTTGTCTTTGCAGTGAGTGGTTGGACTGTAACATGTAAAGAAAAACGGTGGGAAGAATGAGCTTTGGGTACCATATTAGGATGAAGAACAACAGGTGAATGAGAACTGTGGTGATAGGATTCTTCCAATGACATATGCCATCGATCCAATTGAAAATTTCCATCATGCCTGATAGAACGTTGATTATTTTGAACCAGTTGACCTTGTTGCATTGCATGCTCCACATATGGCTATCACAGTCGAACATGTGCTACACTACTTCCTATCCTAGGGGTGGCTCTGACCTGGAAAGTTTGAAGGCCACGATTTTCATGCCTGGGATGTAAACTATAGATGTGATACTAGAGCAGAATGTTTGAGAATGAAGAACCCTATGTTGCTGTAAAATCATATTTCCGAACCCTTTTACAGAGTAAAAACTGTAGAATGAAGAATAATGAAGGAAAATGGTTATGTTCAAATGTTTTAACTCCAGTACTACTCGAAGCCAGATGTCGGATTAAGGAAATAAGCACAGAGCTCGAAGATTGATAGCACAATAATGGTGTCTGCAAAACTTTAACACCTTAATAGGCTAGCAGCATACCTACGTCTTGAGTCTTTGTCATGTGCTGCCAGCTCATATTAATAACCATATATAATGTTTTTTAAATGAAGACTTAATCATCTATTGGAGCTTGGCTAAAGAAACTTAACATATATGTAATGCATGAAATAAAGGAAAACTAACCTTGAGTTTTAAAGAAATATTTAAAAATCAAGAACAAGTGTGAGTCTAAGGTAAACAATCAACTATAGAAGAAGGCTAAAAAAAACCTAAGACAAACAGAATCCATCTAGCTCATAACTGAAGCCATGATAGTTATGAATCCATTTAAGTCATAACTGAATCCATCTAAATGGTAGAAAACAATATCGATTCTCCCCTTTTCAATCAACCTCAAACCGAAGCCACCCTTCAACTAATTGCCTCATTGTTGGGATTTAAAATACTCTCACAGTCTACCAGCATTACATCCACATGTGCAACTTCGATCCCTTAGAGCTCTCAGAGCTACAATGATGTTCAAACGTTTTCAATGATAGGTCCTAATCATAAACTTTAGGAGTTGTAGGTTCATTGGGATGCAATTTTCCATATATTTCCCCACAAATCCTTTGAATATGTACTTGAACATGCAAAAACGACTTGATCCTCTCTTCCTTTTGCTACCAAAGTTGTTCAAAAGTCGTTGTAATAAAAGCAATTTGTTCCTTCAGGGTGCCTATAGGATTTTCAGGATGGAAATAATATGAACAAATTTACTGACATAAGAAGTGGCAAAACAAATACCAGAGTTGAAATGTCAGATAGATATGACTTAATCTTAGGCAAATTATTATTTAAATTTCTTATGCTTGGATTGGAAATGTGATCTATAGGTGTGATAAAGTTTTGCAGAGCTAGGTAATGTTTTTGACTGGGATCAGCAATACGACATCCAGGTACACAATGTTTGAGTTGTTAAATTTTTAACATGGATTTAAGTTTGATAGCAGTATCAGTCTTTCCTTTCAATTATCCAACTTGTAAAATATATCAGCAATAGATAAAATAAATCTGAGATAGATCAGAGATAGAAGAAATCAAGCATGCACAAATACATAAAATTTATCATAGGGAAAACCTTTTCAGGAATAAAAACCCCAACAATGAAAAAAATCTTCATTATAATCAGATGACTGAGTTTGCAATAAACAGATAACAAATTTTGACCATTTCAAAACTACCAAGTTGCCTCTAGGGAAAGTACGTCAAAATAATAACAATAGTACTATACAATATTGATAAAAAAATAACCCAGCTGAAGAAGTATGTAGGCTGAAAAATGCTTCTAACTGTTACAGCTTGTCCTCATGTACCTTCGCTGCTATTTTAGGCCACACCTGGGCTATTTTCTCTTCAACCAAGGTCTGAAATAAACCCTGGCATGCAACCGAGAGATGGAACAACATTTAGCAGGGCTTCTAAGAGCTAGGTTAGGTTAGCTGTGAACCTTGACTGGACTTCCATGAGCTGGGATAGGGCATTCATGAGCCCTAGATGAACTCGGTTGGGTTGAGATGAAGTCTGTAGTGAAGGAGCAGTCAGCAAAACATAAACTCAGCCCTTAAACAATAGTGTTGTAGATTTTAAGATAGGCCCCATGATATATTTTTGTCCTCAAATCATTAATTCTATTCACACATGAGAGTGAGCAATAGGTAAAACCCAACAAATTAGAGAGTGAGCAGCAAATTTAACTCAACGAATTCCTACAACAGAGATGAAGGTAATTTCATACTTTGTCAAAATGATAATGAACTTTGTCGTAAGGTGAGATGAGTCCATAGATTTAGGATTTTTAATATTTTCAATATATTTCACCTTTGACCTTTTATTTTTCATTTTGACCCTTTTATTTTTATTTTTGACCTTTAAATTTTATTTTGACTTTTTATTTAATTTTGCTTTTGACCTTTTATTTGTTTTTTGCTTTTGAACTTTTATTTTACTTTTGAGTTTGAATAATGCAAATTCGTGAGCAAGGACCAACCTAGTGGATACTTGTACCCTCAATAGGTTTCTTTTTCCTTCAAGTGGTCTATAATTCAACTTGAAGTTCATCAACAAGATAAGGAATATTTTTTATTGTTCATATTGTTCTCCTCAATGATATTAGGGTCAAGTGTTTGGTATTTCAGCAAGGGTGGGCCAGTCCCTTGAGAAGATCCCATCATTCATTTCCTAAGAGGAGAATTCCGTCACTTGCCTAGACCCAGTCTAAGGCTTCTAGTGATGACCTGGTAACTAAACAGGTGCCTCATCCCTAGGATGCATTAAGTTGACCCAATTTCAACTACTTGGTAACTGACCAAGTTCCTCCATTCTTCCATAGAATATATCTCAACTTCAGGCATAGTTTTCAGTCCCAGACTTAATCAAGTTCCCAGTAACTGACCAGGTGCCCTCCATTTCCAGAGAATGGCTCTCGAAGCTACTCAAAAATCAAAATGAGTTAGCATGTTCGGTGATATGGCATGTGTAACATTAAAATTGTTTGTTGATGCCAGATGGAGCTATGGAGCCTTTGCTGGAAACTAATCTATATGTGTTTCATAATGGGAGGTATCTCATGGTTTATCATCACAATTCGTCATAGTTGATATTTTCATGCCTAAGACCATGGTATTTTAATAAAAAATTTGAAATGGTAGGACATTGGATGTGGAGTTCTTTTTAATTTTTCTAACATGAAGATACACTCTTATGCAGCAATTGTCATGTTCTTATGTATGATTATCCATCTTAGAGTTTTACTTTCAAATATATTGATTATTTCATTCTACAATACGTCGAGTTTTAGGGGGACGAGGACAAATATTTGTGATGGTTGGAGGTTACCTTGAAATTTCCAGGGGATGAGGATAATGGAACAATAAAAATAATAACAAAAATTGAAATATAAAAAGTTACTAATTTTTTTAACATAGATTCTAGAACATAAGATCAGTGTTAATGGTCAAGGTTTGAAATACCCTAGCTAGGTTGATGTTTAAAAGTATTGATATTTAACTGATAGGTTTGGAAGGCCCAACTATGGATATTTAACTCCTCCCAAAGAAAATATAGGGTACATGAAACTTTTATTTCCTAAGGGAAACCTCTCGTAAAATTCAAGGGATACTTCCCCACATTCATGGATGGAATTCCTAATAAACTGAATAATGCACCTAATGTAGGGGGATTTGAACTAGGCCCCTGTTGGAATGAAACTAACTAAATTTCCAACAACATTGAAAACAAATGGTTAATCTAACTCACCACTTGGGATTAGGGTATAAAAAGTAAAAACCTACAAAACATGTACTCAAAATTGTTGTTGTTCTTATTTTTCATTACAAAACTTGAAAAACATACTACATTGTATTCCTACACACAGTGCATGGATTATACTTGTCATGATATGGACGTTGAACCAATGAGTGAATTCTGTTTGAAGAAGTGGTATCACTTGGGCATCAATTTGGATATGGGTCATTGAGGTATCCCTGAAATGATTGAAGGACGCGTCTGAGATTTTACTATTGTTTTACTGCGGACTGTGTACAGTTATCATCATTCAAGTATAATGGGTGAAATTGCTATGTTGTCGCAACACACCATAAATTTAGTCTTTGTTGACTAGTGAGGTTATTTGAAAGTCGGTTCAATGGCTGGAAATAGTTGACAATTTTCTTATTTTATTTGAAACAAGACACTGAAAGCTGTCTACAAAATATGAAAATGTAGGTACTTAATTTGATCTATAATAGATTACATATCATTGAGAATGTTGATTTATCTTGGTTAATGGTTTTTTTCTTTTGGGTTAAATATAACATATGTTTGGGTATGTGAATTGATGGAAGATTGTGAGGGCATATGATTTGATTTCCTAATACCCTATTTTCAACTCTCTTTATTTTCTTCTTTACACACTATTTTTTCTCTTACTATGATGCATGCTGATTTATTTTGGTCGATAGTTTTTGTCAAATCTAGATTCCTTTTTTTTTAAATCCACTTTAGCATTACTTTCTTGGAAATAGATCCCAACAATGATTACATCCTACACTGATTACACCTCTTAATCTTTTCTCTAACCTTATATGGGATTTTCCTAAACTAATAGATATTTTATGTCAACATTAAAATATTCCATACTTTAAAAACTTTGTTGCTGTGCTACAGATGGAAAATATCACAAATTCCTCTATATCAAAACAACAATATAATCTTTTGATTCAAGTGGATCAAGATATGGCACCATTACAAAAGAAGAGACGATCAAAAGTGCATGGTATTGATGAGAACAAACTAAGGCTAGATGGGGAAAAACATATTGAGCTATGGGAAAAGGGAGAGTTGTTTCCAGTTGATCCTAAAACAAATTTGCATTCAGATTTCAAAACCATAACAGGATTAGTAAAGTTTCTTTGTCATGGAAAACAAGTTTTTTGGGATATTGTGAGAGTTTGAAAGGAAACTATACAGAAGTTATTAAGAGAAACAACTATTTGGAAATGAGGAACAACCATTTGGAAATGAGAAAAAACCATTTGGAAATGATGCATTATGGTTTGGATGGAACAATTAATCAGCTACAAAGCAACAATATGACCCTAATCATTGAAAATAATAATTTGAAGAAAGTCACTTCTGAACAAAGCAGAGATATTAATGAAAAAAGAGAAGAAATAATAAGATTGCTTGGTGAGAAATGTCATTTAACAGAAGAAGTTATGAACATAAAAACCGAGCTTGATGATATAACAAAAAAATGGAATAAGGTGAAGGAAACACCACTTAGAGGAAGAGTTTGAGTTAAAAACATTTATGATGTTTCATCATCGTCACATAATGGGGGTACTTGGAAAAGAAGGGTTTATGCTATGAAATATCTCATGGACCCAAAAAAGGTAGAAAAAATCAATGGAGATCTAGACGTTGACATGTCTTCTATGATAAACTCAATGTTTAAGAAGAAAGATATTATCTCTATGATTAAGAAACCATGTTTTAATTCTCTTAGACAATCTCTTGTTGATGAATTGATAAGTCAACTATCAAAATCCAGTAATGTAGATGAAATACAAAATGTATGTGATGATACTAGTATTAATAGAAGAGCTTATCAAACATTATTTAAATGTTTACGAGAGGGAATGATGAATACAGGAATCACTAAGATTGTAATTCCTCGACCCTTTCATATAAAAATATCTTATGGAAGGAAAAATGAAAACATTGTAAATATCTTAGGTGATATGTATCATGTGCAAGCATCTAAAGAGTTTAGAAAGAAGGTTGGAGAAAAAGGAAGTCATAGTGAATTGATCACATTAAACCCAAAAAATAATGTATGGGTTGATTTAGAAAAAACCTTGCAGGCTATGGTCAAATTTTATGACATTTCTATAAAGGAAGCACATGGAAAGTTATTTGTTGTCATTAAGTTGGATGAGATGGAACTCATTAATGATGAGAAATATGAAAGAGTTTCTATCACCTTAATGAATAGGGCCATGGATAAAAATATTAGTAATAATGATAAAAAGTATTTCTCTGTCCAATCTGAGGATCACATTTGGTGGCTAGGACTATTTCGAATTGATAAAGAGTCCCATGACTCATTAAAGTGGGTTTTTCATCAAACATCAATACCCACAACAATCGCTTCATATAACATGGGGGAAAAACTATATGTTGAAGGTCATGGATCATATGAAGTTGAATGGCATCTAGCAGCAGACCTCAAAACTTTAAAATGCATGTACAATATAGGTCATGGTGCTAATGCAAAGCATAGATGCATTAATTACATGCACACAAGAAAGAAGGAAAAGTCACCATCGGGTGGGTGGTCAAATGGTATCATGAGTTGTAGGAAAGACATGCCTCCAAATAGGGAAAATTTGGACAAAAGCATTGATCATATACTACCTATACCTATTACAAGAGTACAGATATGTACATTACATGCATTTGTAAGGATTATAGATAAATTAGTATACCTTTATATTCTATCTTCTTGGAATAGGAGCCCAAAAGAAAGTGCTCAAAAATCAATTGAGGAAAATGAAAAGGTTCTTTCTAATGCTAGTTTACATGGAGGAAATGTGAAGATCTGTAAAGATATAAAGTTGTCTGGAGCTCGGGGTAATGTTCCTTGTAAACCATATATGGGTGGTGTTAAGGCACGCCACTTTATTGAAGAATCAGAGGAGAGGTTAGAAGGTCAACAAAAGCTTTTTGGTGAACTTATTGATGCTGAGAATGATCGAACTGGTAGAGGAAACTCTGCAATACGAAAAAAGAAGGCATGGATGATGCTTTCTGTTATGTATTCTTTCATGAAAAAGGAGAAATTTGATGTGGGTGATGACATGTCCTTCACTAATTCAGTTATAGATTTTACAAAGAAAATGGTTGAGGCAGGGGAGAAAATCACATTACACATTACATGGTAAATAACATTTTCCTTTTTTTTATGTTATATTTTTTATTTTTATTTTTATTTTTTATTTTATGTTCATATTTTAAAAGCTTCATTTAAATGTAAAAATTAATTTATTGTTTATTTGTTGCAACATATACTTTATGCTCATGGTCCTTGGTTTGCTAAAGAGTATAGCAGTTTGGAAATTTGGAACACACAAGGAATGGAAAAATCCCATAATCAAGCAAGGGTGGCTTATCAAAAAAACAACCAACATGGAGGAAATTCATCACTTTCAAACCCACTTTTTCAGATGTTTCAGTGGTTTTATAGGCGCATATTTCAAGATTTAATGAAACAAACATGGAGAGTGATGATCTTGCTGAAAAATGTAGAAGAGATGAATAAATGAGTAAGCGTGAAATATATGAATAGTCTAATGGTAAATATGCTTCTGTTGACCGGCGTTCGAAAAGAAAAAGAGAAGGTAGAATATGGGTTTTATAAGAAGAAAGTAACCAATCATAACTAGTCAAGACACACACAATACATTACATTGTATTTTATCTATGTAAGTGAAAGAACTCTGTAAAATACTTAGCATTTAATGCATAATTTGCCACATAGATAGTTTTTTTTTCTGATAATTGTTTGAGGACTTTTCTATTTAAATATGATACTTACTTTGCATTTTTCTGGTAGGGATGAATCAAGGGGTCGGTGCCTTACAATCAAACGTTTTCTATTAGTTGTGACTCCTATGAGTATTCTATTGTCTTTCATCATTTGACAATGACATTCAGATGTTGCTAATCCATTTCTGTAATTCAACTTTCTTCAAAGTGTGTCCTAGTACTTGAATGAGAATGCTATATATGTAAATTGCAACTTGAACTTGGAATATACAAAACTATTTAGAAACTAGATCAGTGGTGGTACATCACTTTCTAATCTTTTTTGGTTGCATTTCAAATTATTTATTTTTAAGAAAAAAGGATCCTTGAAGGTTTAGGGGTTTGTTAACAGGTTTTATTCAAACATTATACTTGGTTATTGTTGTATTACTTCCATGTTTTTCTTTCAGCGCATTTACTTTTCTTTGTCCAAGTACTAGTAAGGTAGTTTGCTTCCATTTTCAGATGGAAAGCTTCTAGAAAGCGTTGGCCATGATTAAAAGGTGAGTAGTCATTCAGTTTCTAGTGATTATATTACTTTACAAACTCTTTTCTGGAATATAGACACTTTAAAACTAAAAAGCGGACTTGATGAACATTCTCATCATGATTACAGATGTCAAATTTAGTCTCAAAACTACTAGTTTGGCTACATCATCCTTTGATATGGGTGTCAAAGAATGGGTTGCTAAAAGTGAAAATGTAAGTTATGTTATTAAAGAAATAGGTTAGCATTTGAATGAATTGAATTTTGGATGGATCTAGGGGGATTTGAACTAGGCCCCTTCTGGAGTGATACTAAATAAATTCCCAACAACATTGAAAACAAATGGTTAAGCTAACCCACCCCTGGTATTAGGGTATAAAAACCTACAAAACATGTAGTCAAAATTGTTGTTGTTCTTATTTTCCATTACAAAAACTTGAGAAACATGCTACATGGTATTCCTACACACTGTGCATCGATTATACTTGTCATGATTTGGACATTGAGCCAATGAGTGAATTCTGTTTTAAGAATTGGTATCACTTTGGCATCAATTTGGATAGGGTCATTGAGATATCCCTAAAATTATTGAAGGATGTGTTTCATATTTTACTATTGTTTTACAATTATCATCATTCAAGACATATTTGTATAGTATTAGTTGCATATTTGTTCTACACTTGGAGATGCAACACCCTTAACCAAAGCTGATAAAACATGTTTCTTGTTTTTTCAGGAAGCTACAGGAGTAGTGCTGGTATCTCAAAAACCAACCAAAATAATATTATATTGGGGATGGACAAAAGGTAAAGAAAAATGCTCCTATAAAAAAGGAGGGAAGAATCAAAAGATATGTCTAACTAAATATTGATAGCTATTTGAAAAGAATGTGGTATGAAGGTACAAGATTACATTGAAAATATTCAAAATGACTCTGACTATAAAGTTCATGCTGGTAAAGAAATTTTGCATAACCATGTTGAAGAAGATTGCCAACTTGCAATGAAATTTCAAGGATGAGAAGTAAAATGCAGTGAAACATGACAAATACATAGCTAATATGATGCTTTCATGATGTATTTTCAAGATGGTTCGACAGTGTGAAAGGGAATAAGAAGGGACTAAGTTCTGTTGTTAAAGAAATAGGTTCAAGTTCAATCCTTACTAGTGTCAAGTCACTAAAATGCCTTCCATTGTTTCCTTTTGATGATGATGATTGTGGAAAGGGTGGTATCATTGTAAATCACTAGGACTTCAACCTTGAACCATGTCATGGGAAATTAACTTCAAATAGAGAAAAAATGCTACTACTTGAACAATCTTCGTTGCAAAGGCATCCTTGTAACTTTATCCTTGATGATGGTGTTGGAACTTCAAGGTCTAGATTAATTTATGAGGATTCTAGGGAGGACAGCTCTACTATTTTGAGTCTTTCAGTGTCTCAGTATAGAAAATAAGGAAATAGTTGGGTGGAAGTTACAAAAGACATAAAACAATTGGATCAAAATGACACAAGTGTGAAACTTACACTTTCATTATTGTCTTGATATTGAGGGAATAAGTGTATGATGTACATTACATTACATGGAATGAATTTCTTTAATAGAATGGCCCTTGTATTTTGGTTGTAACATTATTGTCGTGGATGAATTGTATGCTACACAATATTGTATCATTTTAGAGGATCTTCAATTAGAGTTGAATTAATTGGTTAGCTTGGTTATTGTGGAAGCCATGGCATGACATATTGGTTTTTTTTTTAATATACTAGAAATGAGATTTTACTGCTACACACTTCTTGCAATATAGTTTCATGTTTGACAATGTGTTTCAAAACAAGTTTGTTGTGTAATTACTAATAGTTTTGTAATTTGCGAAGTGGAAGCATTATTATTATTTTTTGTAATTTGGCAAATGTCGTCTATTAGATTTCATTAAATTATGTGTTTTTCCTTTCAATTTTCATTAAAATCCATGTACATGGATGTGGTACTTATTGTCCAACGGTGAAATCCTACATCGATATAAATCATGCTACACAAGCATAGTGAATTCTGATGTTTTGTTCAAACCACAATTGTTTAAGGGAACTTAAATATTTGTTGAAATTTGTTTATATTTGAGCACAATGTATGTTATGACTTCTCTAGGAGGCCTCCTTGCATAAAACAGATAAACATTCTAATGTTTCCTCTCAACCAAAATTGTTTGAGGGAACATGAAAGTTTGCATATTAGTAATATTGTTGGTACATGGTTCATTTCACTATGCTAACATTTCATCAAATCATTGTGTCATGTTATTAATTTCTATGGTACACTTTTCATAATCCTCATATAAGCATGTTACTTTTGTATTCTATAAGCATGTTACTATCAACAGTGAAGGTCCAAAATGTCAGCACCCAACAACCTCTTCCCACCTCACCCCATACATTCCCATCAAAATTAAAGTTAAAGGAAAAGAGTGTTATTGTTCAATTTTTCCATTGCATCATCATATGTCATATGCTTCTGATATGTATACATATAAAAAAACAATAGTAACATACATTCACACCATTTCGACATATTCATGTCACCCACAGTGCACAATCTAAAATGTTAATTAATTGATGTATTTCCTTTGTTTTCAATGATTTAATAAGCTTTATAATGGATTTTGCTAATAATGGTAATTGTTGAGAAGTTGTCATATGCTAGCAATGGAGGTTTAAATATTATGTAATTGTGGTAATGGAGGTTTCTTTCTCACACAGTTCGGTTCCTTCCACCCAAATTCAGTTTCAGGTCAAAGTTTTAAAGATTATCACATTTTTAGTTGGCTTCGCATAAATTGGGCACATATGATCCGTAGGACCTCAACTTTAGTGCTTTAAAAGTTTGTTTGAAAGAATGCGTGCAACAGGTTAATTAATAGAACAACATTAACAGAAATTAAATGCTCAAAACAGGAATGAAGAACAAGACTGATAAACAGATGCGAAGCAGAAAACACAGAAACAGAGACACAAACAGAAGTATATAACGGAGTTCACCCCCTCCACTGGGCTACGTCTCCGAGTCCCTCTCCAATAGGAACCGATCCAATTAAAGGCTTTTAAAATGGTACAAAAATGGTTCTGGCATCAACTTCAGCAGTTATAAAACAGAATGCTGGACAGAAAGTCTTCAAGACTCCTCTCTGGAAATTACAATGGGGTCTTCAGAAGATAAAGAAGCCCACATGTAACAGAGAATGGTCCACCTCTAAATCAACTTGCAATCTGTATATTAACAATAAATCCTCCAAGCTTGTACTCTCAACGAACTACGTCCTCACTGTGTCTGAACCCCCTACTGTGTCCTGGCTTCCTCTATTAAAAGCCTCATCTTTGACATTACCAAGGAGACAAAACGTCCAAGAATGCGATCGTTCGCATCCTTCTACCAAATTCCCCCGGGCTATTCATCTCCTGTCGTTACCATCTCACGGCATCAAGATCCTGCAAACCCGTTTTGAAAATGCCACGTGAACCATTGCAATTTTTGCGTCGGAAGTCGTAATCATTTGCTTGTCCGCCGTTGTGGAAGAAGATAAGGACCGGGCTCGATATTTTGCTTCAATGAACTCAGTCTCGATCGGCTATCGACTAGTTTTCTGAATCGGAAGTTTTAGTCATTTGGGTTCCGCCGTTACAGCTGCCGAAAACATTTCGCCTTCCTATGTGTTGAATCCTCCACCGTTTCGGCTGCCGGAAGCATTCCGCCTTCCGATGTGTTGAAGCCTCCATCGTTTCGGCTGCCAGAAGCATTTCTCCTTCTGATGTGTTGAAGCCTCCGCCGTTGTGGTTGCCGGAAGCATTCTGCCTTCCGATGTGTTGAAGCCTCCGCTGTTGCGGCTGCCGAAAGAATTCCGGCTTTCGATTCATTTAAGCTTTCACCATTGTGGAAGCCGAATCGCTTTCCATTTCGACGTTGCGGAAGGGAATTTCTTCCGACCGCCGATTTCTTTTATGTTTTCATCGTCCGCTTGTTTTTCATGCACGGCTTCTTTGAACCACTATACCAAATTGAATCGTTAAAGAGGAATGGATCCTCCAGATCAATCCTCCCCGCTGGAGAGCTTTTGGACCACCAAAAGCCTGAATTATTTTGCAAGTAAGTGAGGGTAAAGTTCCCTCACTTTACCAATCTCCATCCATCTCGCTTTGCTAGGATGCTTTCCTTTCAGCCCCACTCGAAGGTACTCAGCATTCCCCCTTCATGAAGTCCTTACATTTCTGTCAAGAATAACATCATCCTGCAACTCGCTCATGTATTTAGGTGCCAAATCATCAATTGAAGGAATCCGTATGTTAATTTCCTCATCCATGATCATAGGAGGCTCATACAATTTAAGATTCTCAACATTGACAACTGAATAAATTTGCATGTATGGAGGTAAATTCAAGCAAAAAGCATTAGTACCAATATTTTCCAAGATTTCAAAAGGGCCATACCTGATAGGCTTAATATTTTTACCTTCACCTTTCATTCTTTCTTTGGTGATGTGTAACCAAACTCTGTCACCTACCTGAAATTGATGATCAAATCAATGCTTGTCATTCCTAGCCTTGTACTTTGCCTGGCTCTTCTCCAACTGCTCTTGAACTTCCTGCTGCACTGCTTGGATTCTCTAAATGAACTTTAAAGCTTTGTCTGCATCATGATGTCCATCCACTGCATCTTCGCCAAAAGAGAAGTCCATCGGTGTTTTTGGCAGATAACCAAAACAAGTTTCAAAAGGAGATTTTTTGTGGAAGAATGAATTGCATGATTGTAAGCATGCTGTATATACTGTAACTGCTCATCCCAAAGTTTAGGATGCCTACTACAATATCCTCTGAGCAGCTGAACCACTATTTTGTTCACTACCTCTGTTTTCCCATCGGTCTGTGGATGAAAAGCTGTACTTTTCTTCAGTTTAGTGTCCATAAGCTCCCATAAAGTTGACCAGAATTTTCCCAAGAACCAGGAATCTCAATCTGATATAATAGACATGGGTAGCCCAAAATGTACCCAAACATTTTGAAAGAATAAAAGATTTGTTTGTTCAGTAGTGATCTGCTTGTTACATGGCATTAAGATACACATTTTTCTGAACCTATCCACAACAACATATAGGTAATCATGCCCTTTTCTAGACATAGGTAGTCCCCCTACAAAGTCCATAGAAATACTTTCCCAAGGACGAGAAGAAACTGGAAGAAGAGTGTACAAACCCAATCTCCTATTGCTAGGCTTACTTGTTGCACACATAACACAACCTCTTATATATTTAGCTACAGTTTCTTGCATTTGAGGCCAATAACAATGATTCTGCAATACAGAAAATGTTTTATTTACACCAAAATGTCCTGCAATCAATGAACTATGTGCCTCTTGGATCACATGCACTCTTTCTTTCTCTGGAATACAGAGTTTACCAAGGTGATACAAGAGTTGTTCATGCACAAAATAGTTCTCTTCCTGTTTACCATGTATAAGTGATGCATATATTTCCTTAAAATCTTTATCTTCTGCATATTGTTCAATATAACTTTCATGTGTTAATGAACTATTCTGAAGAATGATTGAAGCATTTGTAGGTGGCCTTGATAACATGTCTGCTACTTTATTATGAATTCCCTTTTTGTACTTTATTATGAGATGAAACTGTTGTAAGAACCCCATCCATCTTAAATTCCTACTTTGTTGTATTTTAGTTTGAGATTGCAAATATTGAAGTGGCTGATGATCAGTATGTATGACTGTCTCTTTTCCCATGATATAATGTTTCCACTTCTTCACACTCTGTACTAAAGCATACAATTCTTTGTCATAGGTCGAATAGTTACTTACCGTAGTAGAGAATGTTTCTGAATGGTAACAGACTAGCTTCCTTCCTTGCATCAAAACTGCTCCCATGGCAAACCTGCTCGCATCGGTTTCGATCTCAAATGGCTGCTGCAAATCTGGCAATGTCAGAACTAGTGCTGTGCTAATATTTTCCTTTAAAGTGTCGAAGGCTCTCTGATGCTTTCCTACCCACTGGAAAATTTCTTTAATGCTTGTCAACGCATGTAAAGGAGCAGCAATGGAAGAAAACCCAAAAATGAATTTCCTCCAATACTGAACCGCACCCATAAAAATTCTGATTTCAGTAATGGTGTTAGGCCATGGCCAGTTTACAATGACAGCAACCTTGGCTGGGTCCACTCACAGGTGGCCTCCACCAATAATATGGCCTAGATATACTAAAGAAGTTTTAGCAAATTCACATTTGAACATTTTTACATAAAGCTTTTCCTTTCTTAGTACATCTAATTTTTTTTTCACATGTACCACATGCTCTTCCCAGGTGTTGCTAAACACAAGGATATCATCTAGATACACAATTACAAAATCATCAATGAATGAACGAAAGACATCATTCATGACCCGCATGAAAGTAGCAGGAGCGTTACATAGCCCGAAAGGCATTACAAGCCATTCATACAAACCCTGTTTCATTTTAAAAGCTGTTTTCCAAGCATCATGCTCAGCAACACGGATTTGATGATACCCACTACGCAGATCCAATTTTGTAAAGTAAGTTGCATGTTTCAACTGATCAAGCAAATCATCAATGCGAGGAAGAGGATACCTGTTTTTAATGGTGATTTTGTTAAGGACCCTGTAGTCGATACACATCCTCCATGACCCTTCCTCTTTTGGAACCAAAACTATAGGAGAGCCGCAAGGAGAAGTACTGGGCCAGATGACCCCCTTCTCAATCAGCTCCTGAACCTGCTTCTTTATTTCCTTGTTCTGCATTACAGACATCCGGTACATGGCTATGTTTGGGAGTGGCACATCCTGCTGCAAATGTATCTCATGCTGAATCTCTCTCTTCGGTGGTAACCCCTTCGGATCTTGAAACAAATCATCATACTTAGAAATGATGTCAATCAGTTCAGATTTATGCTTAGGGTCACATTCTTCAAAATATTTAGAGACTTCATCATTTTTCATCTTAACCATCATCAACACAAAATTCTTACTAGCATTTACCAACCTTTTCATTTGTCCTGCAGAGACTATTGCTAGATTGGTTTTCATCTTATGTGCTCGTACAATATATTCCATACCTTCTTTAAAAAGATGATACTTATTCTGCTCTCTATAAAAGACTGCTTTCCGGTCATACAAATATGGACTCCCAAGTACAATTCCACAAATGTCAAGTGGTACTCATCCAATTCTACCTCATCCCTAAAATTTTTAGTAATTGCAAATTTTAATACACATTTCCTTGTAACTTGCAATCATGTATCATTAGTAACCCAACCTAGAGGATAGGGCTTTTCATGAGGCTCAGTAACTAAATGCAACTTCTTAACCACTTCTTCTGATATCAGATTTACTTGTGAACCACTATCAAACAATGTATCAATCTTTGTGTGATTTGCAATGACACGAACATGAAACAGTGCACTTCTATCTTTATCATTTTTCTTAGAAGTAGATGGAAGACTTGTACTTGCACTAGAACTTGATTGTGCATCAATGGGAAGTGAGATACTGTTATCCTCACCTTGGATCCCAACAGCCGTAACCTTTGTTTCATCACCTGAGTCGGATCCCAAGTCTTGAATAACGGCTGCAGTAGCTTTGGCTTTTCCTTTATCTTTGTTTCCTCCGTACTTCTTTGGCCTTAACTTCGGATGAAGTTTCCAACACTTAGAGACATCATGTCCCTTCTGACAATGCGAACACGTAGGATTTTCACCCTCTTTCTTAACAGTATCCATCTTATTTTTCCCCTTATCTTTACCATTTGATTTGCTGTCAAATTTAAATGACTTCTTCACAAAAGTATCATTAGCATGCTTACCCCTAGCTTCTAAATGGGTAGCTTGAACACATACATCATCCAAATTACTGGGATTAAACATCAACAAAGTATGCTTCAAATAAGAATGCATGCCACCAATGTACTTAAGAAGAGTTTCCTGTGTATCTAACGAAACATTCAATGCAATAGCCCTCTTTCTGAATTCATGAGTATAGTCTTGAATGCTTTGTCCTTTAGCTTGTCTAAACATTTTCCAATTTGTGGTTAATTGTTGCATGTGACCTAAAGGATAAAATTGCTACCTCAATACTTCAATGAATTCATTCTAGACTGAAATAATTTTACCATTCTTTCGAAGATCTTGCTGAATCTTGCTCTCCCACCAAGTAAGATCCATTCCACTCATCCTCAAAGTGGCCAATTGAATCCTGGAAGGGTCATCGTTAATGCCCTGCACCCTGCAATATACTTCAAGCTGCTTGATCCAATTGTCTAATTTTTCAGCATCTACATCTCCATTATAAATAGGTAATTCAAACTTTACATCCAATTTGAAATAAGGCATATTAGGACTTGCATTATTTGAATGAGAAGTATGAGAAGAAGAAAAAGTCTATTTAGTATCAGGAGGATCACCATCACCTCCTACTCCTTTACCCTTTTCTTCTGGCTTCACTTCTGCATCTCTGGATGAAGATCCTTCGTCTTTCTTCTTCCTTTCTGCTCGCTCATTGAGTATAATTTCCATCATGGATTTCATGCTCATAAAAGCCTCCAGAAACTCAGTTTCAGAAATAACAGGTTTTTCCCGTTTGGCACGTCCTTCTTCTTCCCCTCATGGAGAAGACATGTTTTTTGAGAATGTTCTCTTGGAGCCAATCTCAGGATCTCCTTCAAGTAATTCTCCTTCACCAATCTTTCATCTAGACCTGGTAAGCATTCACAAACTTCCACAATAGTCAACCAGCTCTAATACCAAATATGATCCGTAGGACCTCAACTTTAGTGCTTTAAAAGTTTGTTTGAAAGAATGCGTGCAACAGGTTAATTAATAGAACGGCATTAACAGAAATTAAATGCTCAGAACAGGAATGAAGAACAAGACTGATAAACAGATGCGAAGCAGAAAAAATAGAAATAGAGACACAACAGAAGTTGATAACGGAGTTCACCCCCTCCACTGGGCTACGTCTCCGGGTCCCTCTCTAATAGGAACTGATCCAATTAAAGGCTTTTAAAATGGTACAAAAATGGTTCTGGCATCAACTTCAGCAGTTATAAAATAGAATGATGGACATAAAGTCTTCAAAACTCCTCTCTGGAAATTACAATGGGGTCTTCAAAAGATAAAGAAGCCCACATGTAACAGAGAATGGTCGACCTCTAAATCAAACCGCAATCTGGATATTAACAATAAAGCCTCCAAGCTTGTACTCTCAACGAACTACGTCCTCGCTGTGTCCGAACCCCCTACTGCATCCTGGCTTCCTCTATTAAAAGCCTCATCTTTGCCGTTACCAAGGAGACAAAACGTCCAAGAATGAGACCGTTCGCATCCTTTTTCCAAATGCCCCCAGGCTATTCATCTCCTGCCGTTACCATCTCACGGCATCAAGATCCTGCAAACCCGTTTTGAAAATGCCGTGCGAACCATTGCAATTTTTGCGTCGGAAGTCGTAATCATTTGCTTGTCCGCCGTTGCGGAAGAAGATAAGGACCGAGCTCGATATTTTGCTTCGATAAACTCGGTCTCGATCGGCTGTCGGCTGGTTTTCCGAATCGGAAGTTTTAGTCATTTGGGTTCCGTCATTGCGGCTGCCGGAAGCATTTCGCCTTCTGATGTGTTGAAGCCTCCGCCGCTTCGGCTTCCGAAAGCATTCCGCCTTCCGATGTGTTGAAGCCTCCACTGTTTCAGCTGCCAGAAGCATTCTGCCTTCCGATGTGTTGAAGCCTCCGTCGTTGCAGCTGCCGAAAGCATTCCACCTTCCGATGTGTTGAAGCCTCCACCGTTGTGGCTGCCGGAAGCATTCCGGCTTTCGATTCGTTTAAGATTTCACCGTTGCGGAAGCTGAATCGCTTTCCGTTTCGACGTTACGAAAGGGAATGTCTTCCGACCGCCGATTTCTTTTATGTTTTCGTCGTCCGCTTGTTTTTCACGCGCAGCTTCTTTGAACCACTGTACCAAATTGAATCGCTAAAGAGGAATGGATCCACCGGATCAACATAGGTTTTGATAATTGAAGGCCTAAAATGTTTGTGTGTCTCCATTCATGGCCAAGTCACTGTGAAAAAACCTTGATCATTGTTTAAAGGTACAGTCAAAGTACCTCTCATGCACATACAATTGGACAATAGATATGGAGATCGAGATTATAGATATCATTCTCGTGCATTTCATGTCATAGAAATGAGAATGAAATCATTCAAATCCAATATGATTTCTAGGAAATATGATTGCAACTAATAAATTAGTGATTCTCCATTTTGTTAATGGTGTTTATAAAGACAAAGAGAGGTAGTTTATCCTGGGAAAAGTTTTATCTATTGAAGGTAGGATCTATCTATGTTTGGGAAAAGTTTTATCTATTGAAGGTAGGATCTATCTATGTTTGGGAAAGATATATATTGAAGGTAGGATCTATCTCTTCCTTCTTGGAATTCATGCCCACTGTCACAATTAATTACTGCCTTGAATTTCATGCCCAAAAACTATCTCGACAATTGTGTCGTCTGCTGTATGATTTCAGTATTAATTGCAACTGTATTGTACCTCAATTTTCATGCCACAAGTAAGGAGAATAATACCATTCCTCCTTGATTTGCATGCTCATTAATTGTTGTTGTAGCTTCCTTGGGCTGATCTATATTTATGTACTATGTTGTTGCTCACTTCACCTACTGTTATGTAGTCTTGCCATGCATTCAAGAAAACCACGTTATTCCATGTTGATAGGGACATGTGGATGTGGCTCACAAAAACACTATTATCACTTGCTTTGCTGAAATGATTTTTAAAATTATCAATATCACAACTTATCAAATTATTAGTTATGGTACATGAACTCTCTTTTTCGGAAATAAATTATAGTTCTACTCATGTTTCCTAAATATTTTTGTTTCTTCATTCTATTTTACCATTTATTATAAAAATATTTTTATATTTGTTTGTACTTGTCGTTTCCCCACCATAAATGTATCATTTTAAAAAATCCAGCGAACCGGATCCGTATCCTTGTAACTTAGCTTCTCACTAATATAACCCATATTACAAATGAAGCCAAATAAGTTAGGCATTCTTATTGGGACCTAGTCCTTAACAAATTAGAGATAATAAGATAAGTTAATTTTATTTATTCCCACAGGGGGACCAAAAGAATAGGTCAATGGTACTGGAAAATAAAATCAATTAAAAACAGAATGTTGGAGTGCCAAGGTCACTACTGAATACTGAAAGCTAAAATAAAAAAGAGATACAAGTGAAAATAGTGGAAAGGAGTGTACAGTAACCCAATTTCTTGAGCAGCAGTGACAAGTTACAACACTAATAGCCAAAGAAATCATATTGAATAAAAAAGGTGACCCAAGAGGGTAAACCCTAGAAAAAAAAGCTGCTACTTAGCGTTGGGTATAGAGATGAAAGTAGATGAGGGAAAAGAAACATCTTTGCGCACATCAATCACTATATCACTAACACCCCTATAGAAACTTTAAAACCTCTATCTAATGTTGTTAGATCAAAAGCCTGAACCTGTACACAAAAATTTGAACTTCCATAATAGCCATATAAAATAGAGGCAAGAAGAAAATACAAGTGAAATGGGCTTATAGATGCATAATAACAATCATTAAACACTTAGATTGTAACGCTGATTTTTAATGCCACGATCCTGGTAATGCTGATTTTTAGGAACAAGTAGGAAAAATGTCTGACTTGATTTTTAAAATTGTTTCAGCCTTTAAGGTTAGAAGGAATATCTTTAGATAACCTATTCTCTAATACATCCAAACGAATCAATTTTTCCTACCTTCCCAGAGATGCAAGAAGGCTCGACCTTTCTTGTTTGGGCCTGAGCAGAAATTTTCTGTTCTAATTACATCACAAGCTCTTACACAGCTGGACCTTTCCTTGAATGTTTTTTTTCCTAGAAAAATCCCTTCATTTTAGGAGAAATGCATATTTTATACTCTCTGGATTTGAGTCCAAACTATTTCAGTGGCACAATACCTTCTGAGATTGTTGATATGGGAAGTATTTTGTATTTAAACTTGTCAAACATTCCCCTAAATGGGAGATTTCCTTTGGATATTTCATTTATTAAAGGAATTAAGACATAAAATCTGAACATGATTGGTTTAGGTGTTCATTTCATAAAGAGATCTTATGTAGGTAGCTCTTCTAGAACTATAATATATAAATAGAAAAGTTGTGAAGATGCCATGTCATCGTCGTATAATTTTGTCATCCTCATATGATTTATTTACATTGTTGTACAAATATGTACAACCATGTCATCGAATTAGAAACCATGATCTGAATATATAATGCTAAGCATTGGCAAAAAATCATTCCTCACTTTTGTGACATCTTGTCTTGACTCACCCAATTTATTTTCATTGTTCGGTGAAGGACTAACCTTTGGTCCTAGTAAACATATGGTTTTTTCAACTTGCAATTGAGATAGCTATGTTTGGAGTTCAGAACTTGTAAATTTCCATGAATATTTTCAATTAGGTTCATCCCCGTCACTATTTTTTCTTGGGAAGTAAATTTTCATTTCAGCATCTGAACTGGCATGTGTCACTTTGACCTTAAAAGAGTAATCGAGGCAACAAGAGATGTCAATACCAGTTTATGTCATGTAGCATATTTTCCTATAGTGCTTTTGTATTGCATTACAAATGTAATTTATTGTAAACATTATAAATATAAACAACCATAAGGAGTGTTCTCAGATATGTAAGTGCAAATTGATTTTTGTAGGCAAAAACTACTCTCAGTGACTTTGGTATACATAACCCTATGATACTCATAGAACTAATTGCAACCAGTTCCACTCTATATTACCAGTCCAGGTTTAGAAATGAGCCTTGTAAATATTTCACCAAAAAACCAGCCAAGGATTAAATCATCATTCCCGCTGGCTCAGAGAGATACCATCCCTTCGTAAAGGGTATTTTGCACATTTTCCTCTACATGCACTACCATTTTTCATTATTTCAGCAGCACAAAAAATTTAATTTACCTTTTATAAAACTTGGACGTAGAATTTGTGCACTCATTTGGTCTGTAGTATTTCCTGCTGGAACAAACATAGGGCTCCCTGAACATAAACCTACAAAATACCTTGATAACATTATTCCTGCGGTATTTATAGCTTCCAAAAGCACCCAAAAGGAACCACCAACTGATTCATATATAGGATGAATTTATGAAAACAATGCATTCAAAAGTGTTTGTTCATCAATTGGGTCAGCACCAAGTCCAGTGACTATGCCATGGTATATGCAAGAACAACCAACTATGTCCTAGACTTGTTTAAAGCAATTGCTAAACTCTAGAATTTGCAGATTTAAGCTTATAGAAATTTTTTTAAGGAAGAGTTAGCTCAAAGTACATCCCCACTTAATATCCTTGGGATAACCCAACGTTGAACCATATTCATCCATTTATATTGGGGGCTTTCAATCAAAATTCAATTTTCCCATCATATTCAATTTTTTGGGTCGTCAAATTGTTGCGATGACAAGAAGAACATTCCTTGAACAATAAAGATGGCCAAATGAAATGAATATTTGCTAATTTAGGGGGTCTTTTCTTGCAAATTGAAGAGTGTATCTAACTAGCATGTATAAAAATATTCCTATTTTTATAGAACAGAACTCAAAGGGTATGGTTTTACCAACATATCTCAACAAATACATTGAAGCTCCAAAGGTCACAAGAGGCCAGGCTTAAAGAGTACAGATGATTGATATGAAATCAAATGCTAGAATAAGGTTCATTGATCCAAAGGGATTTTGTAAGCTCACGAGTAGAATCAAGAAAATTAGAAATCATGCCTTCAAATGCCATTTTCTTCAATACCATCTAAAAGAGGAACACATGAACAGAAAATGAGCAAAATTAGTCAAATCTCTATTTGCCAAGAACAACCAAAACCATAGCATTTCACTTTATGCCATTACCATTTGAAAATGGCAACACATCATCCTCTGAATAACAAATGTGTCATATTTATGGATATCCCTACCTTGATACATGTTATAACCCCTATGACAAATCTATTTAATCCGTTTTCTATTGACAACAATAGTAAATGGGACAGAGGGCACCCTACTGTAGTCCTCTAGAGGGATTGAAGAATTTAATGTGAAACAATTTATAGTAATAGAAAAAGAGTATGACATTATAAAACCTATAATCCATGAAACAAAATGGTAATTGAACCCTACATGAAAGATAATCATTATAAAATAAAGCCAACTCATTGGTCATAAGCCTTCGAGAAATCTAGTTTCAGTTTCATAGCTGATTTTTTTTTTTGATCGACTGTAGGCATTCTTGCATTGTTCTTATGGCATCAAAATATGCCTTCCAACCATTATACCAAATATCTAATGTTCTTTGCTTTGCATAAATTTCTTTTTATTGTTAAGTGCACCTGTTAATATATGTCATGGGCATAAATATTCATTAAACAAGTTAAGTAGCGAAAACATTTTGGCTTCATTTTGCAAAACATCACATAATAGATAAGCCTACACAAGTTCACTTTTAGAAAAAACAAGATAGAGCAGAGCATGGGTTAGTAGGCATGAAAATATCCATAACACCATAAAAACCAATACTAAAATTAGATACAACAGATACTTTATCAATCAACACATTCCATTCATCAATTAATTGCACGTAACCATATTCTCGTATTAATAATGGTCAAAATGAGATTTATTAGGTACAAAAGATGGTAAAATTGTATCAAATATGGTCCTTATCATCTACAATATATAGTTCAATCATCAAATGCAGGCTTAGAGTCTTGCACACCCATGTGCAACCAAAAAAGATGAAATTACTACTATTACATCTTCCTTTTTTGAATTATTGTTGTTGTTCCATGCACCATTGCCTTATATATGTTGAATTTTTAGCTTTAGTAGTATAATTTTCATCTCTTTCAACTTTATTTCATTATTTACTTCATCCCGTAATCTTAAAATTATTCATTTGCAATAGAAGTAAAAACAAAAATCACTGAGATAACCAGAATGTTTTGTAGAATGGTTGCCCGATGCTAAAACCCTAAAGAACATCAACAAAATCCCACGTGAAAGAAACTAGTGATTTTCTCTTGGCCATAATATCCAACATTATTCTCAATCTCCTTCCATTCATCACTTTATTTTTCCTCATTCAATGCTGGTGCCTGTGAAAGTTGCAACAAAAGAGGTTTAAGCCTCAATCCCATCCATTTCAACTCGAGTCTCCTTAGGGATTCCTTGCAAATTTAATCCATAAACAAGGAGAACCTTGTAGGTTTCTAGGTGAATCCGGTTCTCTTTAAAAGACCATGTGACAATGATTTCAACCACCTTTGGCAAGCCTAGAGTACCTCTTCACCTGGAATCCTTAAGGAGTCTTCAAAGCAGGAAATTGATCCCCTCCATTTCTCCTCTAATATAGGAGCTAGCTCAACATCTAATGTGAGAGTCTCATGGTTGGCCATGAGATATTATATCTTTGAGATCTCAACCCTGATGCATGAGGGTTATTCATCTCTTTCTCTCTATGCTTTTGTATATTATTGGCTGTCAATTATTTATGATGAATCTAAGAAGATAGGGATCTTACTTGGACTTCCCCTACATATGGATTTGGTTTCCATTTGTAGGGGTGTGGTAGGGAAAAGTTATACAAATCAAATTCATGCAACTAATCCCTTGCTTCCTCATTATATTTCTCGCACACATCCACAAACTCCTTGGGTTTTCTATCTTTAATGTGATTTACAGTACTAAACTTTGGGTCTAAAATATTTACCATTGATCCCTGAGAAATAGGTTGTAGACCTTGGCTAGTTGTCTAAATTTTATCATGCCTTCTGCCAGCTAAGCCATTTTGGATATAAATTCATCCATTAACTCTTCTCTTTCAATTTGGTCAACTAATTATTTCTTAGTTTAACCTAGTTTTTGTCCTTAGGTTCCTCATAAATAAGCAAGGACATTGTTTTGGCATATATGGCTACTTTCCTTTCATCCTAGACCTAGGGTATATTCATGAGAAATCCTGACACTCTGGTAATGCTAACTTAATCTACTTGATATTATAACCCTATGAATATTATAACATACTCTCGATTCTTTACATTTTGGAAGTTTAGTGCAATTTTAAGGGTCACTTTGTCATCATACCCTTAGAGTATATCAAAATACACAAGCAAGCCAATTGGACTATTGAAATATTTCCACCTCAAAGTTGATACATAACTTATAGGTGTCAATGGGATCCCTTCTATTGAATGGTTGACTTCTTTGTAGGTCATATGTAACTTTTCCCAGCTCAGATAACTTAGGAAACGCGGAAACAAAAAACTATTGGCTTCTTCTTTGGGTCTGTTAGGAACCCATGTCAATCCTTCTCTTTACTATGTTAGTATATTGTTGTTGGACGCATATGCTTTGTAAGTCATCCCATAGTAATTGTTGATCCATAGTTTGTGTTATTATTGTGAGGCGCATATGCTTTGTAAGCCACCTGTAGTATTTGTTGATCCATAGTTTATATTGGCCCATGGTTTTGACCCATAGTATTGGTGCCTATTTTTAGTATATAAGTGTGTGTTGAGGCCAAGGAAGGCACCGTGAAGTTATTTTGTATTGAGCTTGCTCAAAGGAGGTTTCCCTCTCGAAGTGGCCTGCGATTAATATAAAAGTGATTTTGAGTTCTGCTACTATATCGTGCATTTTGATTACTTGTTTGTTGCAGGGTCCTCACATCTGGTATCAGAGCGCTTTCTTGGGCTCATTGGGTGAAATTTCTGCCCAATTTTTGTTTTTTCGCTTCTGTTGCAGGTTCGGATCTGAGAATAATCCCTATCCGCTTAACTGTGGGAAGTACTTGGGCCTAAGCCCTAAAACTCATTGTGAGGAGTACTACAGGAACCCCGAAGTAGCTGGCCCATTGAGAGGACCCGCCAGCGAAAAGGGCAATGACCCCTACCTGATTGACTAGTTCCCACCCATGAGGTAAACCAAGAGCTATCGTTTGTGGCCAAGCGGTTATCAGTTTTACCTAAGCCGTGGAGTGAGGGGTACTGCCCCAATACGTAAGCCGTCAGATAGCATTGTTGGCCGAGTGAATCCCTTGAACCGATAGGAAGCCGCACATACCTGGGGTCCATATCTATTTTCAGTTGCACAATCGCAGATTTCCTTTGTCCAGAATGGTTACCGATCAATTCCGCGCCATTACTGATCCATTTGTTGCTGATCACTTCTGCGCCATTGCAGATTCCACTGTTTCTGATCACTTTCACGCCGTTGCAGATCCCTTCCTGAAAAAAAATAAATAAATAAAATAAAATAAAAAAAGGATAAAATTATGTTTTTCGGCCATATATCCTTGGTTTCAACTCTGTTTTCCCTGAAATTTCACTGACACCTCTGCAATTCCATTCTGCATATTTCCTTCCTGAAGACCCTATCCCAAATTCCACTTCCCAAAACCTGAAATCCCACATTTGTCTATTTTTAGGGTTTGCGATAACTCCTTCGATTTTCACCCAAACGCCTTCAAATTTTTCCACCGTATTCTTTTCCTCATTCTGCTTCTTTATCCCTCTCTACCAAATTTTCTCATTCTTTCACCCCGCTCCTAAAATCCCCATTTCTTGCTTCCTTGTCCTTTCGACAATGTCCAAAAATTACTCAAACCCAAATTACCCTTCCGATTTTTTCCCAAATCCAGATTTTCCTCTACTGAAACAGTTTCTGTTTTTTTTTTTCTAACCACTTTCCCAACAAAAAAAAAAAAAAACTCCTGGTTATGGTTGTCACCCGCACAGGAGCAAAAACCATGGAGGAAGCACTTGCAGCCATCCAAGCCAAACTCCAGGGACTGGATGAAAAATTTCTTGGTCTCCATCTTGAGCATTCAGCTATGAACCCGAGACGACAGTCCGAGTCTTCATCAACCAATGGGTTCTCTTCTTCCAGCAATTTTCGCAGTCTGAAGCTAGATTTTCCTCGCTTCAATGGTACTGATCCGACTAGATGGATCTATCGTGCAGAATAGTATTTCAGCCTTCATAATACTTTTGATGTCCACCAAGTTCCACTTTCCTCCTTTCATTTGGAACAATACGCTCTTCAATGGTATCGTTGGTACATCAACACTCATGAAGAGCCAAAATGGCCTGATTTTTGCCAGCTCCTTTTGAAAAGATTTGGTCCTAGTGCTTTTGATGACTTCACAGGAGCTCTCACTAAACTTTGCCAAATTGGCACTGTGAAAGAGTATCAAACTGAATTTGAGAAACTAGCTAATCACACTAAAGGATTACCTGATGACTTCTACCGGATTTGTTTTATCAGTGGTCTAAAGGATGCAATTCGCTCTGAGGTCAAAATGTTCAGTCCCAACACAATGATGGAAGCCCTGGGGTTGGCTGAGTTGGCAGAAGACAAGATGGCAGCCCAACAGCGCTCCAAATCCTCTTTTGTTCCCTTCTGAAATATGGGTTCTCAATGACCTCCCATTTCGCCAGCTCCTCGCTCACCTCCAATCAAGCATTTGTCTAAAACAGAGATGCAAGCACGTAGAGAAAAAGGGCTTTGTTATAATTGTGATGAGAAATTCAGTCGGGGACATCGATGTGTTCAACAAAAGCTCTATTTCTTGGATGTGGATTCTCCACCTGCCTCTGAAATTGGTGAAGAATTTTCTGATACAATGGATGCTCCAGTTGATACAATGGATGCCCGAGATATCCCTCCATGCTTTAGTTGGAGTCACTACCCCCCAAACAATGAGGGTACGCGGTTACTTCAAGAAGCTTACTCTTACAATACTCATTGATTCTGGCAGCACTCATAATTTCATTGACCCTCGGATCGCCAAACATGCTGATTGTTTTATCCATCCTTGCTCCAACTTTGAAGTCATGGTTTCCAATGGGGGCACCTTACCTTGCAAAGGGAAGTGTTGTAATGTGCGTATCTCTCTGGGAGATTATAACCTCCGCTCTGACATGTTTGCCTTGACCTTAGGCGGATGTGATGTGGTTTTGGGTGCTCAATGGCTGCGCACACTTGGCCCCATATTATGGGATTTTGCTGAACTTTGGATGCAGTTCTCCCCCGATGGACACAAACACACATTGAAAGGATTACAACCAAGGTCTCTCAGCATCATCAGTTCACATCGCATGGAAAAAATCCTTAAGAAGATTTCCCATGGTGTCATCGCTCAGCTCCATTCCATTCAAATGCAACCATCAGCGGCCCCCACTACTCCTTTGGATCTCCAACAAATTCTGGATCGATATATAGGTGTTTTTGCTGAACCAATGGCACTTCCACCTTCACGACCAGAGGACCATCGTATTCAGCTCCTTCCTGGCAGCATTCCTCCCAACATCAGGCCCTATCGCTACCCATTTCACCAAAAAACAGAGATTGAACTCCTCGTTAGG
The DNA here is from genome assembly GCA_001517045.1 of Pseudotsuga menziesii. NCBI lineage: Eukaryota > Viridiplantae > Streptophyta > Pinopsida > Pinales > Pinaceae > Pseudotsuga > Pseudotsuga menziesii. The sequence goes on along the minus strand of LPNX011230958.1, from coordinate 221,019 downwards.
GACTTACTGAAGCAAGGTATTATTCGCCCAAGCACAAGTCCCTTTTCTTCACCAGTTCTTCTTGTCCGCAAAAAAGATGGGTCATGGTGCCTCTACATTGACTTCCGAGCACTTAATCACCTCACCATCAAGGATAAGTTTCCAATTCCTGTTGTTGATGAGCTTCATGGTGCTCAATTTTTCTCCAAGTTGGATCTTCGCTCTGGGTATCATCAAATTCGGGTTCATGAGGATGATATCCCTAAATCGGCTTTCCGCACACATGATGGCCACTATGAGTTTTTGGTCATGCCCTTTGGTCTCACTAATGCTCCTTCCACATTCCAGGCCTTGATGAATAAAATATTCCGACCCTATTTGCGGAAATTCATTCTGGTATTTTTTGATGATATCCTCATCTACAGTAAAACATGGGCTAAACATCTCCAACATCTGGCTCTTGTAATGCAAATTTTCTCTGATCATCATCTCCATGCCAAAAATTCTAAATGTGTTTTTGGCCAAAAGAAAGTTGAGTATCTCGGGCACATTATCTCAGCACAAGGGGTTCGTGCGGATCCTGCCAAAATCGCTGCCATGAACAATTGGCCACCTCCTAAGACACTCAAGAGCCTTCGTGGTTTTTTGGGGTTGACTGGCTATAACCACAAGTTTGTCAAGGATTATGGGAAGCTTGCAGCTCCATTAACTGCTCTATTGAAAAAGGATGCTTTTACATGGACACATGTTACTAAGTGTGCATTTGACAAGCTGAAACAAGCTATGTGTACTACACCTATTCTAGCTATGCCCGATTTTTCCAAGCCCTTCACTATTAAGAGTGATGCTTGCGGCAATGGACTTGGTGCTGTTCTCCTTCAAGATGAACACCCCATTTCTGTTCTACTTCTTAGGGAATCATTTCTGCATCAAGACTGATCACCAGAGTCTGAAATATTTCCTAGAACAGCGTGTATCCTCCCCAGCACAACAGAAATGGGTTAGAAAAATCATGGGTTATGACTATGAGATCACTTATAAGAAGGGTAAGGACAATATTGTGGTGGATGCCCTTTCTCGCACATTTGATGACCAAGGTTCTCTTTCCGCTATTTCTATGCATGTTCCAAATTGGTTGCAATCGGTTCACCAGGGTTATGTCAATGACTCTTCATTATCTCACATCATCCAATGCTTGGACAACAACCCTTATGTTGTCCCACATTACTCTTGGGATGGTGCTTCACTGAGATACAAGGGTCGTCTGGTGCTTCCCTAGAACACGGCTCTTCAACAAGCTATCTTCTATGAACTCCATGCTTCTCCGTCAGCGGGGCACTCTGATTTTCTCAAAACATATGAATGGGCACGGCGCAATTTTTTTTGGCAGGGCATGAAAAGAACAATTCAACAGATGGTGGCTGAATGTGATACCTGCAAGCACAATAAGGGTGAAACAACACCCCTTCTGGGATTGCTCGAGCCCTTGCCCATACCTACCCAGATATGGACAGATATTTCTATGGATTTAATTGACGAGCTCCCTAAATCTGGAGGGAAGACTGTGATTTTGGTTGTGGTTGATCGCCTCTCCAAATATAGTCATTTTTGTGCTCTCAGCCATCCCTATACAGCCTCTTTCATTGCTCAAATTTTCTTGGACCAGATCTTTCGTCTTCATGGAATTCCTTCTTCCATTGTCTCGGATCGTGATGCAATTTTCACCAGTCATTTTTGGACAAAACTCTTTCACCACACTGGCACAAAACTGAAGATGAGTTCAGGTTATCACCCCCAAACGGATGGTTAGACTGAAATTATCAATAAATGCTTGGATACTTATCTTCGTTGCTTCTCCTCTGAGCAACAACATCAGTGGGCAAAGTGGCTCCCTCTCACTGAATGGTGGTACAATACCTCTTACCCAACTACCTCTAAAATGACTCCATATGAAGCAGTTTATGGTCAGGCACCGCCAATTCTTCTTCCTTACACCCCCGGCAGTTCTCCAGTTCAGGAAGTTGACGCGGTCCTTCGAAACCGTGATGAGGTTCTTCGCATTTTGCACGAAAACC
>LPNX011230958.1:208282-218661 GCA_001517045.1 Pseudotsuga menziesii | reverse complement strand
TAATTGTTGATCCATAGTTTGTGTTATTGTTGTGAGGCACATATGCTTTGTAAGCTGCCTGTAGTATTTGTTGATCCATAGTTTATATTGGCCCATGGTTTTGATCCATAGTATTGGTGCCTATTTTTAGTATATAAGTGTGTTTTGAGGCCAAGGAAGGCACCGTGAAGTTATTTTGTATTGAGCTTGCTCAAAGGAGGTTGCCCCCTCGAAGTGGCCTGAGAATAATATAAAAGTGATTTTGAGTTCTGCTACTATATCGTGCATTTTGATTACTTGTTTGTTGCAGGGTCCTCACAGAGTCTTTGAGAGAGCGAAAAAATAAAGTGAAGGATACAGAATGGTTCACTATGGGTGAGTATGGAAACATACCCTACACTAGTTGTGTCAGAATATGAATTGCAAGAATAGGGACTGTAATTCTGAAGGATGCTAGCTTAAGCTAAAAAACTTTTGCTTATGGAGTGTCTAAAATGTTTTATTTTCTATGGGTAAAACAAAAGTTGTCTTTAGAAGATAGATAAAACTGACTATATGGATCTTGGAGAGGTGGGTTTATAAGAATTCTAAAAACCCTTGTCTTGATTTTACAAATTTTTAAACTTCAAAAGAACAACATGAACTTCCTTGGTTGACTAGTGAATGCAAATAAGAAGAGAAATAAAGAGAGTAGGGCTGAGAGTTGGTATAATAATCTCTTATAAATGGAACAACCCAACAAAGGTGATATATTATATCATTTTATCACAAAAATGACGTATCAACTAACAAACAACATAAAAAGGGAGGGTTTCAAATATTTGAGCTACACAGTCTTCAAAAAAAACCTCAGACTCCAAGCAAAGGCAAAAATGTACAAAGTATACCTATATAATATTAGATTCCTAAAATATAAGAAGATCATGATAAAAAGTATTTCACATGGTGAATGGCTAGTTTGATATCATATTATACCAATTTATTTAGAATTATGATCCTCAAAGGATCATAGATGAGGAAAAGCAAGCCTTGAAGGGAATTAGAGACTATTTTTTGACAAAGATTACACATACACCCAGCTGTCTAAATTTGAGGCCAGAGCACTCTGGTTGCTAAAATATGTTGATGATACGAACTTTCTATATGAGGCATGCATAGAAATTTCTCCAATTAACTATTGGTATCTTGGCCAAGAAAAGAAAACCGGTTTTCGCACATTTATTTAGGCATGGGAAGACCACACAATCCCAAATAAAGGCCAATTCAAAAGGGGTTATGGTGGGAAAAACAAAACGGTAGAACCTAAACAAGTATAATAGGAGGATATTTTATCCTTGAAGAGATACCAAGAAGATAATCTATGCCAATATAGTAGAGAAAAATGGAACAGTAAGAAATTGATAAATGGCACATGTATACCATTATACAAAGGAAATGACACAATGCAATGAATTGTGATCCAACTCTTCATATTTGTGCAATTTCACTTGGATTTATAACAATTCTCATTTTCTTACCACAAGTGTTTGACACAGTTTATAATATTTTAAGCTCCTTGACTGTGTAGTGTAACTCCCTAGGAATTCTCACCACTAGAGGTCACATAAATTTTCAATGGAAAACATGGTAATAGGAACTTTAGAACTCAGATAATCTATTAGAAAAAAAATGCAATTAGAAAGTTCAATATTAATATCAGGCCTAAATTAGTGCTTATGAAACTTTAATAGCAATGAATGCTATTGATCAAACACTTGTAAATGATGTCAATAACTTTTAGTATTGCAAGCAATAGGAAAGTCTTATGACAGAAAATAGCACCAAACTTATGAAACTAGAGTACATATCATAGTTAGCATTTTCACATAATTATTTGACCATTCAAATTATATCTAGCAAGTATGCATAACATTACCATGTGCTTAACAATGAATAGCATTAGCTAAAAAGGTAAGCTACAACAACCAAATAACATTACCATTGGTTAATGTGAGTGTTTGGTGTTTAGCTTCAATACTTGTCATTTGAACATGCAACAAGGGTTACCATTAATTGTCCAACATCAATCCTAAGTATTAATAGTATCAATCAATAGTATGCAATAATTATTATCCCTTGTAATTAACCAGAGATAAGTGCAGTAGTATAATTGACCAAAAAATAGTGCTAAATATGGTTAGTACATGTCCTTTCAGGGAAGAATTGAATCCTTTGAAGAGGCTAAACTATGTTTAAACTCTAAAGCAAGAAAAAAAACCCTAATTCTAATATCTTGACCATTTTGCAAGTATCTAGGAGGTGAATTAGGGAACCAGGTGGAATAGGAGGTGATGTTTTAGGGAAATCAAGGCTTAGAATGGGAATCCAAAATTTTAGGAAGACTTCGAGTTTGAGATTTGGAATAATTTCTTGGGTTTTGGGATTTTGCAGAAACTAGGGTTTTCATATTTTTTCACTATTTTTAGGGTTGTAAGATCTAAAATGCAGACCTAGGCACAAAATGCCAATGTTTGAAGTATTTCTTATAACAAAAAAGATTGAATAAATAACAAGTTGAATGGGAAAACTAATTACAAGGTTTTGAATTTTAAAATATGTTTAAGAAGAGGTAAACAATGTGGTTGCAGACTCCTTATCTTGCCTACAATAACTAAAATAAATATCTACTGTGGAACCAGGATGGAAATAAGAGATATTGGATCAAAATGTCTAAGATGAGAGGATTATTGTTATGCTTCATGATCTAAAAAAAAAAGAGAAAATGTATGCCTTCTCAAGTGATATGATCTTTTTATAAGCATTTCCTTTATTTTGTGCCCAATTCTATATTTTAAGGAGAGGGTCTTAATAGAATGCCATTCCTTTCCCGATCCTAATCATGGTGGCATTTTTAGACCTATTACAATGTGAGTAAATTATTTTGGAAGGTGATTAAAGGAAATGCAAAAAAATTGTGGCTTCATGTGAAACTTGTTGAAGGGATAAAACACATATTGTGAAGTCCAAAATTGTTGCAACCTTTTCCCATTTCCCATGAAAGTGGTAATCCATTTCTCTAGGTGGGAGGAAAAAAAACTATTTTTTGGTAATTCACCCTTAATATGGTGAATCATTAGAGGAATTTTGTGGTCTAAAATGGGCCTCCTAAGGAAAATAATAAAATAATACTTAAAATAATAAAATAATATTGATTAATTTTGGAGGAAGAAAGAAAAAAACTACTTTTTGTGTTCGTATTTTCGACATATCTCCCCGTGTTTTTACTCAAATTTCGATCGGGAGAGCTTGTTGGATGCGGAATTTGATTCCACATCCAACGAGTACCCACACTTCATACTTTTGATGGACCCCGCTACCCCAAAAACAAGAAATCCCTGAAAAAATGTGATGATGACATCATCATCACGTTTTTTCAGGGATTTCTTGTTTTTGGGGTAGCGGGGTCCGTCAAAAGTATGCAGTGTGGGTACTCATTGGATGCGGAATCAAATTCCGCATCCAACGAGCTCTCCCGATCGAAATTTGAGTAAAAACACAATGAGATATGTCGAAAATACGAACAAAAAAAGTAGTTTTTTTTAATGACAAATATGTCAATTCAACCATTATGGTTGACTTATTTTATTGAAATTCTATTGGTTTTTGAATTCCAACTCACAAAAACTTATTTTGGCACGTTTTCTTATAAGGCCCATTTTAGACCCCAAATTTCCTCTAATGTGATCATCTACCTATAGCCAGCATGCTTATTGCGCTCTTGGTATGCACTAATAATTCAGATTCAATTGATTGAGGTAGCTCATTGTTGGTCTATACTCGGATCCTACTCTAATTACTTGCATAAATATAATTTAGGTTCACTCCATATCCAAGGAACTAGTCATTATCATATAATTACATAGAAAAACATATGCTTTGTTGATAATGTATGCAAGTACAATAAGGTTCTTCCCCTGAGCTATTCAGCTCCCAAATAAGCGAAGGAATCTAAACCGAGGCAACATTGGATCTAATCATAAAGAAAATAATCTAATACCCCTTCATTGACTGCAATTTGACATAATCAATGTGCTGGAAATGAAACCTTTTTTAGTATACTTTTTAGGAATCCTTTTGCACACCCTCTCTCTCTTACTAAGGAAAACTGATTAATGAGAGACTGAAAGGCACTAGAAATTACCATGAAACCTTTTTCCACAATTTCTTTGAGAATCCTTGTAACCTTGATGCTATGCAATATTTACAGTGTGCACCAATCATAATATTGTATGTTGAGATGCTGGGATTCAACCCTATCTATTGCATTTCATGCAAAAGTTCCATTTCTTGGTTGCTCATACCTGCCGTGGAAAAACCATTAATAAGAACATTCAACATTGTGAATGCCAACACTAGGAATAAACCTCCTTTTCACCACATGAACATGCACCCTTATAAACTAGAACAAAGTGATATAAAATGAGTTTGGAGTAACCAGCAATACTTTCCTACTTTATCATAAAGGAAGGTTTGCAAAAATGGTTTTTAGGCATTATCATGCATAACAACTCTCTTCATTAAAGCAACCTTTATATGGCATAAGATTGCATATCTAGTGCAAAAATGATGCATAATCAAGTTACAGTATAGTTCCCATCTATCATATTTCTTGACCAAACAAGCTTATAATATTGACTCTTGAGTGACAACAAACTTATACTACCTAAGGCCAAGTCATGTGTATGCCTTCACAGATGTAGATAGGTTTATTCGAAGAGACTTAAGTACACCGACTATTTCTAAGAGACTTAAGTACACCAGTTGCTTCTAGTTTATTGAATTAAAAAAAACTAATCATTCTTAAATTAGAACTCTCTGCATACTTGACTAAGGATGATGCATGATTGATACAATTCTTCTCACTCTAAGACGTTTCTTTTAAAAATTCTAGTGCCATAATATGACATTTAAAGCTTGGTGTTAGGGTATTAAAACATTTATTAGTATTTAAACATGTGACTATCTAATTAAATGGACTCCCTGCACATGAAAGCATCTGAATTTTAAGCCAATGCTTCAACAAGTTTCCAAACAACTTGATATAGTTTTTAAGCAGTTGCTAAAGTGAGTTACAACCACCATTGATATATTTTAATCAACGCTTGATATTTAGTTATGAACTTTGACTATGGGCATACCATTCAACCAAGTTGACATAGTTTAACAAATTCAACCAATGGTGCATATGCCATATCTTAAATGTATCCCATATTATAGTTATATATCATGATTAATATCCGCATAGTTCACCATCCTACTCATATTCCTCATGGAAAATGACAAAATAATGTTGCAAGTATCATAGTAAACTCGGACACCAAGTAATATGAGATGAATAGTTGTCATTATCAAACTTGTAAATAGAGAATGAGCACTTGCAATCTCTTCATTGTACTAACACTCTTCAATCTCCAGCTTAGATGGTAAGACACAATCCTTGCAGCAGATAAGACTCTCTCGTCGCTTTCCCACCTATGAAGAACAATGTAAGAAGTAAGAAAACATATATAGATAAAGACTCAATATATTTAAGTAACATAAAATAAATATCAGTGACATCAATTACAAGCAATAAGTTCATGTAACAAAAGTTACTACCTTTTTCCGATTGTGAAAAAACTTACAATCATTCACATCTTCCAACTCCAATTGTTGTCTTACATCGAATAATGTCCAATTTTCTTCCATTGTCAAGGATCTAAAGCATTGCCCATTTTTCAAGACATCAACTCGTATGATAGGGGAATGTGTTCCATCATCATCATCTTGCTCTATTGGAATCCAATTCCAATGTCCTGATATACGAACAAATCTCCATCGACAAAACTTGAATGAAATATATAACATTTGTCTTGCTATCCAATACCTACAACAATGGATGCAACATCACATAAAATATCACTAGTAGAAACAGAAATATATTGCAATCCATTCTATTAGGATCCATAACATGAGACATAAAAAAAACTCACCTAAATGATAGCTTGGTATGATTTACCCGACATTCTATTTGTTCCCCATGTTTGTCATGGATTCTTGTATCCCAACCAGAATGGAAAATATCTGATAATAGTTCCTTAGAAGGTGAGGATGTCATGTATGCTTTATTTTTTTCCCTAAGTGATTCTTCATTTTGGAAAAAAAAATTGAAACACCAAAAATGGCATAATATGCTTAAATGCACACCTACGCCTCCACTTTCCTTCATTCCAACTTGTACCTCTGAATATAACTTATAACAAAAAGAGATTAAAATTGTATGCTCTATATTTGGCCACTCATGGGATTGAAATATTGGTAATGGGATTTCTTGAAGTTCTCCACATGCTCTACCTATTTTTGGAAGGATGTAGTTGTACTTGTAAAACCAAATACCTTCATTCCTTAGCCATTTATCATCCTTGTTAGAGTACACTAATTCACCAATTTTTGAATGCAAAACTTTCAATATGCTAGTGATAGACTTGATCGGCTCCCATTCTTCCCAATTTGATATGCATAAGCCTATGAACATATAATCATTAGAAATGGAAATAAAAATATAATGAATAAATCATGAAATAAGGCTTATTTATAATTGAAATATAAAAGATATAAAATGGTAAATACTTACAATTAGCATTGATTTGAGTAAAATTTTGTTTCTTGGAAATAGAATCCTTTTGAATCTCTTTCTTGTCATATACATGAGCTACAAGCACTTATTTCACTTTTCTTCGTCCTTCTTCCATCTTAAACCTTTTCACAACGCCCTTCCAATGCCGTTCAACATCTTCTAGGTATATTTTTTTCACCTTATGATCACCTTTTCTAGATGGTTGCATTGTAACCCAATCACCAATAGACAATTTCAAAGGAATCCAACTCCCTCCATTGTCCTTTTTGTTGTAAATTACAATTGAACTCAATTCATTATTTGGATGTCGATTTGACATTTTGCATGAAAATGACCTACATACAAAGTAGTGATGATAAGATAAATGTTGTATGATTATACAAATCCTATGAATACTAACAAGTAATATAAACATATGTTAAAAGACGAAACTTTCTACCTAGATATAAGGCCCGTTTAGAATTTTACCATACAAACAAATAGTTATTTTTAAAAATCCAGGATGTTATTTGCTTATACAAAGGCCCACCCTAGATGGAATCTTCAAGGATTTAATGTACTTGCAGGGAATTCAAACTTGACAAAGGGGTTACCCTAATGCCCTGATGTTTCCCTCATTTGGCATAGGTTTCAAAATGGAGTAATCCGAAATCCTTTAGCAATAGTGATGGATCTTGAGTAATAAAACAAGTTAATTCCAGACAAATAATCATGTACTTTTCTATAGAAGCAACCCAGGAAATAAGAAGTCTGTGTATAAGCTTTCAAACACTCATATAGAAACAATAAATCCTCAACAAACCCCTTTGTGTAACTCAACAAATACCAATAGCATGATTAATGAAAAGTTTGGGCAAAGAAAGGCATAAATTAGTCCTGCGTCATGATTTAGGAACTGCCCTTTGCAAGATCAACTTCAATACCTTTTGAAAAATTATGATTCCCTAACACAATACCCTTAGTCATTATCATGTAAAAAAAATTGCTATTCAAGGAGAGGTTCATATGTTTACACCCATGGAGGATTGTTACCAGCTTAGTAATGCTTCTTCAAAAGAATTTGAAGTGGCTGATTGAGTGTGGATTGATTTTTTGACTATTTGCTTTGTTTAAAAATAAAAACAACTCTATCAACAATGCGGGTTCAATTATTTCCATCGGTCAATGCATAAGCACCGCTTTATCACATAGAAATATTATAGCAACTGGTGCTTGGGGTTTTGCATTGGACACCAAGGAAAGCCCACAAGTTACACCCTGTTAGAATCCCCTTGGAATCTAAATTCATCCATATAGACATCGACAAATTCATGGATCAAATGAGAAAATATGCTTAACATAGAGTGTTGAAAAGGGCCAGGGGCATTGCACAACTCAACTGAAAGCCTATGTTAGGAAAACATTCCCCAAGGGAAAATGAAAGGGGTTTTTTCTTTATATTCTAGGAATATTTTAATCAAGATCCCAACTCACCCAAATAATGTAACTAACTTCAAGAAAGAAAAAAATCTGAGATATAGCTTAAAGAACATACCAGAGCACACAGTAAAAAACTCTCCGGATATAAATCAACAGACCATCCACTGGAGATTAGCGGTTGTGTATCTTCAACTTATTGGAGGAAAATCGATGATTCCCAGCTTAATTCAAACACACATAGTAAACATCGTGCCTTCCCTTCCTGTGAGTTTTCAATTGTAGAGCTTCATCTCTTTTCCCACCAATTGCAACAGAGTTTCATCAAATATTCCCGACTCAATGGGTGGGCATTCATTAATGTTGTGCATGTTTTTTGTGTAAATTATGCATTCTCTTATTCTGCAATTATGATGACCATTCACCAGTCCATCCTAGACCGCTTCACTACAGCATTGAAAAATAGTGTGTAGAAATTATTTTTGCACCTCGAATGTTGATTCAACGGCTTCCATAGGAGAAATCCAGCTAAGAGGTTGTCTGCCGGTGGTGGCCTGTTCTGAGATGTGACGGTGTATATACATTAAAACCTGTTGGTGTCCACACTATGTGAAAACTTCTCACCACTCATTCCTCGGTATCGGTTGTGAGGGACCAGTGAATTCACCCGCCAATCAGGCACCACTCTGGATCCAAGTGGATGCTATGCTACGCCTCACCCGCTGAGTGAGTGATCTATGGCGATTCTGGATGCACGAATCGAAGCCTCACCTATATGGGATATCCCAAAGGCCTCCACAAGATAAACAATGGGAGCAAAGTGAAGTGGAGCTGCCCTTCCCTTTGGCTGGGAGAAAAGCCACTTGTCCGTAAGCAACCCTGAGTAATAGGTAGTAAAATAGGCGAAAGAATCAAATTCACCTGATAAAGAAACAAGAAAAAAACGAATTTGAGTAACTTAGGTTTAGGAACAAACCCGATCAACTCATCTAAGGTGCCCATTGTCGTTCATTCCAATGAATTCACCAGCCAAATCAAATTCATTTGTGAAATAAGCAAGAAAAATGAACCCCAATCAACTAATTTGGCCAGCGTGCCCACTGCTTGCTTTTCTCTTTTCCTTTTCGAATGGAAACTCGTGGTAGGACTGATTTAGAATTCGTTTAGTGGTTATTTGATCATCTGGAATTTGATTAAGATAATGTTTATTTTTTTATATGAATTTACTCAATGGGTGTCACTAGGTGGGTCGGTATGGGTGTCACTGGGTGGATCGGTGGATCAATGAGGTGAGATAAAAAAAAAATTATAATCAAATTTTATTATAATTTTAATTTATATTGTTAGGATATTTAGACACTTAGGAGTTAGTTAAGATCAACTTGTGTAATATATCCGTTAGGTGAAAGTGTGTTTCTTTAGTATGCATCAGTATGCATTTGTAAATATTCTAATCCGATGGTCACGATATGTTCTAGACGTAGAGTAATCCGACGGTTCAACTTCTCTTAGATCATACCTACCATTGATCTGTGGCTTAACACTCGATTGGTCTATGATCTCTATTTAAAGAGCATAGAGGGTCCTTGGCTAGTTGATCGATTATGAGAAGCTCGTGTAACTTTCTTTCTTTTGCATAATAAATTGCTCCAAGTGGCTATTTGGCTAGGGCCATGGACTGTTTCCCTCTTGAGGGTTTTAACCACGTGACAAACATTGGTGTATTGATCTATGATCTGTTTGTGTGAAGTGGTTTTTCTTGGTGTTTGGTCCTTTGGGAGTACCCTGTGTACCCTCTCATGGTATCAAAGCAGAGGTCTCAAGTTCAATTCCCCTGAGCTACGCCGGAGGCGGGGTGTTGGAGTATCGGGTACCTCCACATGGTATAACCGCCGCACCTCTAGGAATATAAAACAAGTGGTTTAACCACCACTCCTGGTGATTAGGCCTTGTACTGGGTTTCAAATGTTCACCAATATCTACAAGCCTACTCCACTTTGGTGCGACAATCAACGTGCCATCAAGATTTCCAAAGATCCAGTTCTACATCAGCGTAGCAAACACATTGAGCTACACATGCACTTCATCAGAAATCTTGTTCATGATCGTGTTATTGAAGTGCTCTATCGCCCTATAGATGATCAAGTTGCAGACATCTTCACCAAGTCTCTTACAGAAGCAAAGTTTTCTAAACTTCGGTCTATGTTAGGAGTTCAGGAATGTGTCCTTAAGGGGGGATAGGCTCTAATGCCTCCTTCCTTCTCCTAATAGTGTCACTTTTGTAAATCCTTCTATCCTATCCCAAGTTGTTCTTAAGGGGGGGTGTCAG